>OX359199.1:3414683-3429683 GCA_947172415.1 Chondrosia reniformis | reverse complement strand
AGGATGTCCGCAAATGGGCCCAAACTTGTCTTCAATGCCAACGATCAAAAGTACATCAGCACACAGTTACACCAACATCCACCTTTGCAACTCGGGATGCCAGGTTTGACCATGTTCATATCGACATTGTTGGCCCACTACCATTAGTAAAAGGACACTCTTACCTCTTGACATGCGTTGATTGTTTTACCCGTTGGCCAGAAGCTATTCCTCTAACAAACATCTCTGCAGAGACAGTAGCGCAAGCTTTTGTTTTGGGTTGGATTGCATGATTCGGTGTACCCTCCACCATCACCACTGACCGAGGTACTCAATTCGAGTCTGCCCTTTGGAGACAGTTGATGAACTTACTGGGATCTCACCGAATTCGAACAACTGCCTACTACCCTTGTGCTAATGGATTGGTCGAGCGTTTACATCGACAGCTGAAAGCAGGACTGATGACTCACTTACCCCAAGTTCAGTGGATGGATTCACTCCCTCTAGTACTCTTAGGTATTCGCACGGCATTAAAGGAAGACTTGAACTGTACTGTTTCAGAGTTGGTGTATGGCACCACTCTACGCTTACCAGGGGAATTTTTCAGCACCAGCCAGGACATTGACACTGTAGATCCGCTGGCCTATGTTTCACGCCTCACGTGTATCATGCAGCAACTTCGGGCTATACCACCCCATCATCATTCTCAGCAGAAGGCACATGTGAGTCCAGCCCTTCATTCATGTACACAAGTTTTTGTTCGTCGAGATGCCATACGTAGATCTTTACAGCACCCCTACGATGGTCCTTTCAAGGTTCTTAAGAGATCTGATAAGTATTATACTCTCAGTGTCAAAGGACAGCAGCAAACCATCTCCTTAGATCGCCTAAAGCCAGCCCACCTTGACGTTTTGCTCCCGGTTTCAGACCAGCTACAGTCTACCTCTCCCACACCTCCAGAGACTACATCATCTGAGTCACCGTTACGAACAACTCGTTCTGGACGGCATGTTCATTTTCCGGACCATTTCACTTTATAATGTATCATTCGTTAGCTACTCACTGGAGAGGGAGTACTGTAGCATAGTAACTAACTAACTACTGCATGCAGAGTAAACATCCTGTGATGATTTTATATTGCTGTTGTATCTGTTGGTTTGTAATTTAGCTTTCTAGAACTTTCTGTGATGTATATATGCTATTGTACAGAACTTAATAATCATCTTTTACCCGAAAATGACTCGAGTACGGTTAAGCAGTGTTACGATAATATAACTCGTCACATACTAATTGCTGTAGTAATTGAATGCTCTATATAATTGAATGAACTATATGTATGTACTAGTTGTATATACTAGTTGTGTGTACTAGGTGTATGTAGTAGTTGTATGTTCTAATTGTTTGAACTAGTTCTATGTACTAATTGTATGTACTAGTTATGTACTACTTATATGAACTAGTTTTATGTCCTAGTTGAATGTGCTACTTGTATGTACTAGTTATGTACTATTTGTATGTACTAGTTGTATGTACTAATAGTATTAACTAGTGGTATGTACTAGTAATATTAACTAGTGGTATGTACTTGTACTGGTAATAATTACTAACTTTAGGCACTAGTGATATGTACTAGTAGTGCCTACTAGCACTGGTTATATTTACTAGTTGTAGGTATTAGTTGCATGTATTAGTTGTATGTAGTAGTTGTATGTTCTAATTGAATGTACTAGTTGTATGTACTATTAGTGTGTATTAGTTATATGTAGTAGGTGTGTGTACTACTTATATGTACTAGTTATATGTACTAGTTATATGTACTAGTTATATGGACTAGTTGTATGTTCTAGTTGAATGTACTAGTTGAATGTACCAGTTTTAGGTTCTTGTACTAGTTATACTTGGTACAAGGAAGGTGCTTGTTGTATGTACTAGTTGTATATACTAGTTTTATGAACTAGGTGTATGTACTAGTTGCTTGCACGTACTATTTATAATCATTGGATATATTTGTATGTACTAGTTATATGTAGTAGGTGAATGTACTAGTTATATCTACTAATTTTATGTGTATGTTTCAATCATAGGTACTAGTTTTAAGTACAAGTTGTATGAAGTAGTTGTTAGCCTAGTTGTATGTGCTAGTTGTATGTACTAGTTGTATGTACTAGTTGTGTGTACTAGTGGTATTTACTAGATTCATTTACTATTTATATGTACTTGTTATACGTACTAGTAAAATGTACTAGTAGTGTGTACTAATTGTATGTACTAGTTTTATGTTCTGGTTGAATGAACTAGTTGTGTGTACTATTTGTGTGTACCATTTGTAGGTACTAGTTGTATGTACTAGGTATATGTACTAGTTGTAGGTTCTGGCATTAGCAAAACTAGTTACTAAGTAGGTACTATTTGTATGTACAAGTACTTGTTATATTAACTAGTTATAGGTACTGGATATATGTACTAGTTGAATGTATTAGTTATATGTACTACATGCTTTTTATAGTTCTATATAATAGTTGTATGAACTAATTATATGTACTAGTTGAATGTACTAGTTGTATAAACTAGTTATGCACTAGTTGTGTGTACAAGTTGCATATAATAACTGTATGTATTAGTTATGTACTAGTTGTATGTACTAGTTCTAATAACTAGTTGTATGTATTAGGTGTATGTACTAATTGTATGTAATAGTTGTATGTACTAGATGTACTTCTAGTTGTATGAACAAGTTATATGTACTAGTACCAGTTATATCCAGTAGTTGAATTAGTTGGAGGTCTAGTTTGATGTACTAGTTGTATGTATTATTTATATGTACCCGTTATATGTGAATGTTCTAGTCATAGGTACTAATTGTAAGTACAAATTGTATGAACTAGTTGTTACTACTCATTGTATGTGCAAG
Source organism: Chondrosia reniformis (assembly GCA_947172415.1). Lineage (NCBI taxonomy): Eukaryota > Metazoa > Porifera > Demospongiae > Chondrillida > Chondrillidae > Chondrosia > Chondrosia reniformis. The sequence continues at coordinate 3,426,793 of OX359199.1, read as the reverse complement.
TTGTACGAACTATTTGTATATACTAGTTGTTTGTACTAGTTGTATGTACTGGTTGTATGTACTAGTTATGTACTAGTTATATGAACTAGTTTTATATCCTAGTTGAATGTGCTACTTGTATGTACTAGTTGTGTGTACTATTTGTATGTACTAGTTGTATGTACTAGTTGTATGCACTAGGTGTATGTACTAGTTATATGTACTAGTTGTAAGTTCTAGTAGTAGTAATACTAGATACTAAGTAGGTATTAGTTGTGTGTATAAGGTCTATTAATATTAACTAGTTGTAGGTACTAGTTATATGTACTAGCTGAATGTAATAGTTGCATGTACTAATTATATATAATAATTGTATGTACCAGTTGTATGTACTTGTTGTACATACTAGCACGGGTTATATTTACTAGTTGTAGGTACTAGTTGTATGTAATAGTAGAATGTAATAGTTGTATGAACTAGTTGTGTGTACTAGTATTAGTTACATTTACTAGTTGTAAGTACTTGTTATATACTAGTTGTTTGTTTTAGTTGTATATATTAGTTGTATGTACTAGTTGTGTGTACTAGTGCTATGTATTAACTGTATCCATTAGCTATGTACTAGATGCATGTACTAGTTCTAATAACTAGTTGCATTTACTAGTACTGGTAATATTTACGAGTTGTAGGTACTAGTTTTATGCACCAGTTGTATGTACTAGTGGAAGCTATATTTACTAATTATAGGTATTAGTTTTATGTAGAAGCTGTATGCTCTAATTGTGTGAACCAGTTCTATGTACCACCTGTATTGACTAGTTATAAACTAGGTGTATGTACTTGTTGTATGTACTAGTTGTATATCCTAGTTGTATTTACTACTTGTATGTCCTAATTGAATGTACTAGTTGTATGTACTATTAGTATGTACTATTAGTATGTACTAGTTGTATGTACTATTAGTATGTACTATTAGTATATACTAGTTGTAAGAACTAGGTGTATGTACTAGTTATGTCTACTATATAGTTGTAGGTTTCTAGTACTAGTAATACCAGATATTAAGTAGGTATTAGTTGAATGTACAAGTACTAGTTATATTAAATATTTGTAGGTACTACTTATATGTACTAGTCGAATGTAATAGTTGCATGTACTCATTGTATATAATAGTTGTATGTACCAGTTGTATGTACTATTTATGTACTAGTTGTATGTAATAGTTGTATGTACTAGTAGGATTAACTAGTGGAATGTACAAGTAAAGGTAATATATACTAACTGTAGGCACTGGTTGTATGTACTAGTTGTACGTACTAGCACTGGTTATATTTACTAGTTGTACGTACAAGTTGTCTGTAGTAGTTGAATGTTATAGTTGTATGAACTGGTTGTATGTAGTAGTACAAGCTATATTTACTACTTGTCCTAGTCCTATATACTAACTGTAGGCACTAGTTGTATGTACTAGTTGTACGTACTAGCACTGGTTATATTTACTAGTTGTACCTACAAGTTGTCTGTACTAGTTGAATGTTATAGTTGTATGAACTGGTTGTATGTAGTAGTACAAGTTATATTTACTACCTGTCCTAGTTTATGTAGTAGTGGTATGTTGTAATTGTATGAACTAGTTTTAGGTACTAGTTGTATGTACTAGTTGTATGTACTAGTTATATACTAATGTATGTACTAGGTTTATGTACTATTTGTACGTACTAGCACTTATTATAATAAGGAATTGTATATATTAGTTGTATAAACTAGTGGTATGTACTAGTTGTGTGTACTAGTTGTATGTATTAACTGTATGTATTAGTTGTACTAGTACTAGTACTAGTTGCATATGTTAGTTCTAATATGTACTAGTCCTAGTAATATTTACTAGTTGTAGGAACTAGTTTTATGAACTAGTTGTATGTACTAGTACTAGTACTGGATATAGTACTAGATATATTCAGTAGTTGTAATAGTTGGAGGTCTAGTTTGATGTACTTGTTCTATGAACTATTTATATGTACCAGTTATATGTGAATGTTCTAGTCATAGGTACTAATTGTAAGTACAAATTGTGTGAAATAGCGTACCAAAGACAGTTCCTAGGATAAAAATGGCCTCCGAACTCGATTAAAGTGTCCCCAAAGCTCTACGACTTATCTCCGAGTTAAAATGACTGCCAATTTCAAACATATAGGCTATGAATCTGTACCGAAGACTGTTCCTAGGATAACAAGTAGTTCAAGTTTAAAAACTGGTGGGGCTACTGCCCCCCAAATTTACTCGAACTACTTGGCCGCATCGTTGGGCTTTGACATATTACTCTTAATCCTAACGATTGAGGACGCTTAAGTGTCCTAAAAATTATAAATAGCGACAGAAAAGCTTCGTTAAGTAAAGCTTCTTAACGCCACCATTTGCAAAAAATGATGTACTGTCATAGACATTTAGTGTTACTATAGTTGCGTATGAACTCATATTATACATCTATCGACGTATAAAATGTGTTATAATAGATGCGTACTCGTATTATATTTATATATATATATATCCGTAACATGTAGCCATAAATAAATCTCATTATGAAAAGAATAGAGGGGGCTACCGAACTTTATTTAAGGGTCCCCCTCTTTGTATTATTTATATGTACTAGTTATATTTTATGTATTAGTTATATGTAGTAGGTGTGTGTACAAGTTATATGTACTAGTTGTATGTATATACTAGTTGTATGTTCTAATTGTATCTTCTAGTTGAATGTACTAGTTGAAGGTTCTTGTACTAGTTATACTTGGTACAAGGAAGGTGCTTGTTGTATGTACCAGTTGTATGTACTAGTGTTATGAACTAGGTGTATGTACTAGTTGCACATACTATTTATAATAATTGGATATATGTGTACGTTCTAGTTATATGTAGTAGGTGAATGTACTAGTTATATGTCCTAGTTGCTTTTACTTGTATGTAGTAGCTATGTTCTACTTGTATATACAAGTTGTACGTTCTAGTATTATCTACTCGTTCTATGAGCTACTTGTATATACTAGTTTCTACTTGTATGTACTAGTTGTATGTACTAGGTGCATGTACTATGTGTATGTACTATTTATAAGCACCAGTTATATGTGTATGTACTAGTTATATGCTTGTGTACTAGTTATCTCTACTAGTTGTATGCACTAGCTGTATGCACTAGTTGTATGAACTATTTATAATTTCTAGGTAGATGTGTATGTACTAGTCATATGTAGTAGGTGGATGTACTAGTTTTATATATGTCCTAGTGGTTTGTACTAGTAGTATGTACTAGTTGTATGTACTAGTGTTGTGTGGTATTTTGATGTAATAGTTGCACGTAGTTATTGTATATAATAGTTGTATGTACCAGTTGTTTGTACTAGTTATATACTAGTTGTATGTAATAGTTGTATGTACTAGTAGGATTAACTGGTGGAATGTACAAGTAAAGGTAATATAAACTAACTGTAGGTACTAGTTGTATGTACTAGTTGTACGTACTAGCACTGGTTATATTTACTATTTGTAGGTATAAGTTATATGTACTAGTTGTATGTAATAGCTGTATGAACTAATTTTATGTACTAGTTGTATGTACTGGTTATATACTAGTTGTGTGTATTAGTTGTATAAACTAGTGGTATGTATTAGTTGTGTGTACTAGTTGTATGTGTTAACTCTATGTATTAGTTATGTACTAGTTGCATGTGCTAGTTTTAATATGTACTAGTACTAGTAATATTTACTAGTCGTAGGTACTAGTTTATGAACTAGTTGTCTGTACTAGTACTAGTACTAGATATATTCGGTAGTTGTAATAGTTGGAGGTCTAGTTTGATTTACTTGTTGTACAAATTGTATGAACTAGTTGTTACTACTAGTTGTATGTGCAAGTTGCATGTACTAATTGGATGTCCTAGTCTTATGAACTACTTGTTGGTACTTGTTGGTCATAGTAGTAGAATGTACTAGTTGTGTGTACTAGTTGTATGTCCTACTTCTATGCACTAGTTGTATGTACTAGTTAAAGGTACTAGGTGTATATCCTAAGTTTTAGTTGAACGTCCTAATTTTGTGTATTAATTCCATGTATTAGTTGTAGAACTATTTGTGTGTACTAGTTTCAAGTACTAGTTGGATGTACTAACACGAGTTATAATAACTAGTAGGTACTAGTTGAATTTACTAATTGCTGTAGTAATTGAATGCTCTATATAATTGAATGAACTATATATATGTACTAGTTGTATATACTAGTTGTGTGTACTAGTTTTATGTACTAATTGTATGTACAAATTGTATGTACTAGGTGTATGTAGTAGTTGTATGTTCTAATTGTTTGAACTAGTTCTATGTACTAATTGTATGTGCTAGTTATGTACTGGTTATATGAAATAGTTTTATGTCCTAGTTGAATGTGCTACTTGTATGTACCAGTTATGTACTATTTGTATATACCAGTTGTATATACTAGTTATGTCATAGCTGTGTGTACTAGTTGTATGTACTAGTAGTATTAACTAGTGGTATGTACTAGTGCTGGTAATATTTACTAACTGTAGGCACTAGTGGTATGTACTAGTAGCATGTGCTAGTTGTATGCATGCTTTTTATGTACTCGTCCTAGTTATATTTACTAGTTGTAGATACTAGTTGTATGTAGAAGTTGTATGTAGTAGTTGTTTGTTCGAATTTTTTGTACTAGTGGGATGTAGTAATTGTATGTAATAGTTGTGTACCAGTTGTACGTACTAGTTGTATGTATATACTAGTCATAAATATTAGCTATGAACTAGTTGCATAAACAAGTTGTATGTTCTAGTATTATGTACTCGTTCTATGAACTAGTAGTATGTACTAGTTTCTAGTTGTACACACTAGTAGTATGTACTAGTTGTATGTACTAGTTGTATGTACTATGTGTATGTACTAGTTGTTGGTTCATGTACTAGTTATACTAGGTACTGGATAGGTTGTAGTTGTATGTACTAGATACTAGTTGCATGTACTAGTTGTATATACTAGTTGTATGTACGGCTTATATGTATTCGTTATATTTCTTTGAACTAGAGATATGTACTAATTGAACGTATTATTTATATGTACTATTTACATGTGTATGGACCAGTTATATGTAGTAGCTGTATGTACTTGCTGCATATACTAATTGAAAATACTAGTTGTATATACTAGTACTAGTTATATTTACTAGTTGTAGGTACTAGGATTAGGAACTAGTTGTATGTCGTAGTTGTATGTACTAGATATGAACCAGTTGTATGTACTAGTTGTATGCACTAGTTGTTTGTACTACCTGCGTACTAGTTTTATGTACTTGTTGTATGCACTAATTGTATGTACTAGTTGTATTTACTAGTGGTATGTACTAGTTGTATGTACTAGATATATGTAGTAGTTGTGTGTACTAGTTACATGCACTAGTTGCATATATAAGTTGTATGTAGTAGTTGTATGTAGTAGTTTTATGTACTAGATGTATGTTCTAGTTGTAGGTCCTAATACTAGTTATACTAGGTACCAGGGAAGGACTAGTTTTATGTGCTATATACTAGTTATACGTACTAGTTGTGTGTAGTAATTATATGTATTACATGCAAGTAGCAGTTGTGGGTAATTGTATGTACTAGTTGTATATGCTAGTTGTTTGAACTAGTTGTAGGTTCCAGTACAAGTTATACTAGGTATTAGGAAGGAACTAATTTTTTGTACTTGTTGTATGTACTATTGTTATGTACTAGTTATGTGTATAAGTACTATTCATATGTAGTAGCTATATGTTGTATATAGGTTCTAATTGTTTGAACTAGTTCTATGTACTAATTGTATGTGCTAGTTATGTACTGGTTATATGAACTAGTTTTATGTCCTAGTTGAATGTGCTACTTGTATGTACTAGTTATGTACTATTTGTATGTACCAGTTGTATATACTAGTTATGTCATAGCTGTGTGTACTAGTTGTATGTACTAGTAGTATTAACTAGTGGTATGTACTAGTGCTGGTAATATTTACTAACTGTAGGCACTAGTGGTATGTACTAGTGGTACCTACTAGCACTGGTTATATTTACTAGTTGTAGGTACTAGTTGTATGTAGTAGTACAAGTTATATTTACTAGTTGCAGGTATTAGTTGCATGTACTAGTCGTATGTAGTAGTTGTATGTTCTAATTGAATGTACTAGTTGTATGTACTATTAGTATGTACTATTACTATGTACTAGTTGTAGGAACTAGGTGTATGTACTAGTTATGTCTACTATATAGTTGTAGTTATACCAGATATTAAGTAGGTATTAGTTGAATGTACAAGTACTAGTTATATTAAATATTTGTAGGTACTACTTATATGTACTAGTCGAATGTAATAGTTGCATGTACTAATTGTATGTACAAGTTGTATGTATTATTTATGTACTAGTTGTATGTAATAGTTGTATGTACTAGTAGGATTAACTAGTGGAATGTCCAAGTAAAGGTAATATATACTAACTGTAGGCACTAGTTGTATGTACTAGTTGTACGTACTAGCACTGGTTATATTTACTAGTTGTACGTTCAAGTTGACTGTTCTAGTTGAATGTTATAGTTGTATGAACTAGTTGTATGAACTAGTTTTATGTAGCAGTTCAAGTTATATTTACTACTTGTCCTACTGTATGTAGTAGAGGTATGTTGTAATTTTATGAACTAGTTTTATGTACTAGTTGTATGTACTAGTTATATACTAATGTGTGTACTAGTTGTATGAACTAGTTGTACGTACTAGCACTGGTTATATTTATTATTTGTAGGTATTAGTTGTATGTACTAGTTGTATGTAATAGTTGTATGTTCTAATTTTATGAACTAATTTTATGTATCTTTGGGATGGTACATCCTTCGACTTTTGAGCGTTTAAAAACGCAGTTGTTTTTTTTCAATTCTTGGTCAAACGTTTCGACCCTGGGGGTCTTCCTCAGTGACTGATGGTTGAGTGGAAGAATTGCCTCTATTTATAGAGGATTTTTCCCGCCATTTCCACTTCCTGTCATGTGACCCTCAGCAGAATGAGAAAATCAGGAAGTATGAATATTAAATCGTCTCCAGGCTTGATGTAACACAATGCCTTGATCTAAATTCATTCTCACCTGACTCTTCTGGATCCTGATGGCTTCTTTGACCCTTCTCCTTTGCCAGTGGGTTTCCCTGTCTGTAATCTTGGCCTTGTCCCAAGCAATTGAGTGGCCAGTCTTGAGGGAGTGAACAGCTATACCGTTGTTCACATCCCCCATCCTGACTGCTCGCTTGTGTTCTGCCAATCTCACTTTCAGGGTCCTTCCAGTTTCACCAATGTAGACTGCAGAACACTCAGAGCAAGGAATTAGGTAAACTACACCCTTGATATCCATAGGTGGTTGTGGCTGTTTTGGGTTGGATAAAACGGTTCTCAGTGATCTCTGCTTGGAGAAAATGGTCTGGATACCCATTTTTCTACAGCTTTTATCGATCATCTCACTGAGTCCCTTTATATATGGAATAAAGAGTTTGTGTTTACACTCATCCTCACTCCCCTTAGTCTGCCTTTTCCTGTTGAGCAGTCTGTGAGCCTCCCGTTTAGGGTATCCATTAGCTTGAAGTACTCCTTCCAGGTGCTCCTTTTCTTTTTCCAAGCTACTGGAGTTTGGTCCACAAATCTTTTCGGCTCTGTCTTTGAGACACAGTGCGATACCAGTTTTTACCCTAGGGTGGTGATGAGAGGTAAAGTGAAGGTACCTGTCTGTGTGTGTTGGTTTCCTATACACAAATGTGTCCAAACTTCCCATGCACTTCTTTACTTGTACATCCAGGAAGGGTAAGGAACCATTGGTCTCCTTCTCCATGGTAAATTCGATGTTGCGATGTCTTCCATTGAGGAAACTCAAGAAGTCCTCCAGCTGCTCGTCACCATAATTCCAAATGACAAATGTGTCATCCACATATCTCAACCACAACTTAGGCCTTATCACAGCAGCACGAAGAGCTTCTATTTCGAATTCCTCCATGAAGATGTTCGCTACCACCGGGGAGAGAGGAGATCCCATGGCTGCCCCTTCCTTCTGCTCAAAGAACTCATCACTGTACAGGAAGTACGTTGTCCTGAGACAGAGTTCTGTAAGATCCGCAATGGTGGATACATCCAAGGGTGTCCGTTGCTCCAAGTTAGGGTCCTGTGCAAGTCGTCTCCTGATGATCTGTAGAGATAGATCAATGGGTACTTTGGTAAATAGGCTCTTTACATCGAAACTGATCAACTTATCTTCGGTGTTCACATCCATTCCCCTGATCTTCTTTACAAAGTCATGAGAATTTCGCACAAAGTGAGAAGTTTTCCCCCATAGTGGTGACAATACCCCTGCCAGGTACCTGGAAAGGTTGTAGGTAGGGGAATTAATGGAGGAAACAATTGGTCTCAAGGGTACACTTGCCTTGTGGATTTTTGGTAATCCGTAGAGCTGAGGTGTGGAGCTGTTTTGGTTCTGAACCTTCTTCCTCAGATCAGAGGGGAGTTTGCCTTTTTTCTCAAGTGACCTTAGAACTTCAGTTACCTTCCGTTCTATCTTCATTGTGGGGTTTCTCTTAATGGCTTGATAACTCGTATCATCCAAGAGTGCCCTTATCTTCTGGTCATAGTCCTTCCTATCCATAAGGACAGTGGCATTCCCTTTATCCGCTGGAAGAATGATGGTTTCAGGATCAGACCTAAGCTCCTTGATTGCTCCTTGCTGACTTTTGGTCAGGTTGGAGTATGGGGCCTCAGCTTTGGCTAGGCAGTGTTGTACCTCACTTCTGAGTTTCTCAAGGGGCAGCCATGGGATCTCCTCTCCCCCGGTGGTAGCGAACATCTTCATGGAGGAATTCGAAATAGAAGCTCTTCGTGCTGCTGTGATAAGGCCTAAGTTGTGGTTGAGATATGTGGATGACACATTTGTCATCTGGAATTATGGTGACGAGCAGCTGGAGGACTTCTTGAGTTTCCTCAATGGAAGACATCGCAACATCGAATTTACCATGGAGAAGGAGACCAATGGTTCCTTACCCTTCCTGGATGTACAAGTAAAGAAGTGCATGGGAAGTTTGGACACATTTGTGTATAGGAAACCAACACACACAGACAGGTACCTTCACTTTACCTCTCATCACCACCCTAGGGTAAAAACTGGTATCGCACTGTGTCTCAAAGACAGAGCCGAAAAGATTTGCGGACCAAACTAGTAGTATGTACTAGGTGTATGTACTTGTTATGTGTACTAGTTGTAAGTTCTTGTAGTAGTAATACTAGAGACTAAATAGGTTTTATTTGTATATACAAGGTCTATTTATATTAATTAGTTTTATGTACTAGTTATGTACTAGCTGTATGTACTGGCTGTATGTACTAGTAGTATTAACTAGTGTTATGTACTGGTACTAGTAATATATACTAACTGTAGGCACTAGTTGTATGTACTAGTTGTACATACTAGCACGGGTTATATTTACTAGTTGTAGGTACTAGTTGTATGTAATAGTTGAATGTAATAGTTGTATGAACTAGTTGTATGTACTAGTATTAGTTATATTTACTAGTTGTAAGTATTAGTTGTATGTACTAAGTGTATGAACTAGTTTTATGTACTAGTTGTATGTACTTGTTATATACTAGTTGTATGTATTAGTTGTATAAACTAGTTGTATGTACTAGTTGTGTGTACTTGTGGTATGTATTAACTGTATGTATTAGCTTTATACTAGATGCATGTACTAGTTCTAATAACTAGTTGCATTTTACTGGTAAAATTTACTAGTTGTAGGTACTAGTTTTATGTCCTAGTTGAATGTGCTACCTTTACGTACTAGCTGTATGTACTATTTGTATGTACTAGTAGTATGTACTAGGTGTATGTACTTGTTATGTGTACTAGTTGTAAGTTCTTGTAGTAGTAATACTAGATACTAAGTAGGTTTTATTTGTATGTACAAGGTCTATTTATATTAATTAGTTTTATGTACTAGTTATGTACTAGCTGTATGTCCTGGCTGTATGTACTAGTAGTATTAACTAGTGTTATGTACTGGTACTAGTAATATATACTAACTGTAGGCACTAGTTGTATGTACTAGTTGTACATACTAGCACGGGTTATATTTACTAGTTGTAGGTACTAGTTGTATGTAATAGTTGAATGTAATAGTTGTATGAACTAGTTGTATGTACTAGTATTAGTTATATTTACTAGTTGTAAGTATTAGTTGTATGTACTAGTTGTATGTAGTAGTTTTATGTTCTAAGTGTATGAACTAGTTTTATGTACTAGTTGTATGTACTTGTTATATACTAGTTGTATGTATTAGTTGTATAAACTAGTTGTATGTACTAGTTGTGTGTACTTGTGGTATGTATTAACTGTATGTATTAGCTTTATACTAGATGCATGTACTAGTTCTAATAACTAGTTGCATTTTACTGGTAAAATTTACTAGTTGTAGGTACTAGTTTTATGCCCTGGTTGTATGTACTAGTGCAAGCTATATTTACTAATTAGTTTTATGAAGTAGCTGTATGTTCTATATAATTGTTTGAACTAGTTCTATGACTAATTTTATGTACTAGTTATGTACTAGTTATATGAAATAGTTTTAAGTACTAGTTCTGAGTACTAGTTGTATGTACTAATTGTATTTACTAGGTGTATGTACTATTTATAGGTACCAGTTATATGTGTATGTACTAGTTATTTGTACTAGTAGGGTACTATTTATAGGTACTAGTTGTAAGTTCTAGTTCTTGTTGTAAGTACTAATTGCATATACTAGTTGTATGTACTAGTTGTATACCAGTTGTATGTACTAGTTGTATGCGCTAGTTGTATCAACTAGTAATATGTTCTAGTACAAGTTATATTTAATCGTTATATTTACTAGTTGTATGTTCTAGTACAAGTTATATATATTAGTTATATTTAAAAGTTATATTTACTAGTTGTTTGTATTGGTTGTATGTACTAGTTGTATGTACTAGTTGTAGCACTAATTGTATGGACTAGTTGTGTTAACTAATTGTGTGAAATAATTATACGTCATTGTAGGAGTTCTAGTCTCATGTACTAGTTGTATATATATATATGTACTAGGTAAATGTGTATGTTATAGTCATAGGTACTAGTTGTATGTGCTAGTTGTATGAACTAGTGGTATGTACGAGTTATATATACTATGGTATGTACTATTTATATGGTCTAGTTGTATATACTATTTGTATATACACTGTGTGTACTAGTTGTATGTATTAACTGTATGTAATTGTTATGTACTAATTGCATGTGCTAATTCTAATATGTACTAGTACTAGTAATATTACTAGTGGTAGGTACTAGTTTTATAAACTAGTTGTATGTGCTAGTACTAGTACTAGATATATTCAGTAGTTGTAATAGTTGTAGGTCTAGTTTGATGTACTTGTTGTATGTACTATTTATATGTACCAATTATATGTGAATGTTCTAGTCATAGGTACTAATTGTAAGTACAAATTGAATGAAAAACCGCACCAAAGACTGTTCAAAGGAAAACAATGGCTGCCAAACTCGAATAAAGGGTTTCCTAAGCTCTATGACTAATCTCCGAGTTAAAATGACTGCCAATTTCAAACATATAGGCTATGAATCTGTACCGAAGACTGTTCCTAGGATAACAAGTAGTTCGAGTTTAAAAACTGGTGGCGCTACCGCCCCCCAAATTTACTAGTACCACTTGGCTGCATCGTTGGCCTTTGCCATATAATTCTTAACACTAACGATTGAGGACGCTTAAGTGTCCTAAAAATTATAAATAGCGACAGAAAAGCTTCGTTAACTAAAGCTTTCTGAATGCCACCATTTGGAAAAACCATGTAATGACGTATAAATTAAGTGTTACAATAGTTGCGTTTGAAATCGTATTATATATATATATATCCGTAACATGAAGCCATACATAAATTGCGTTATGAAAACAATAGAGGGGGCTGCCCAACTTTATTATTTTTTGTATTATTTATATTTTCTAGTTATATTTTTATGTATTAGCAATATGTTGTAGGTGTTTGTACTATTTATAT
>OX359199.1:3150000-3414483 GCA_947172415.1 Chondrosia reniformis | reverse complement strand
TAGTACTAGTAATACCAGATATTAAGTAGGTATTAGTTGAATGTACAAGTACTAGTTATATTAAATATTTGTAGGTACTACTTATATGTACAAGGCATATGTAATAGTTGCATGTACTAATGGTATATAATAGTTGTATGTACCAGTTGTATGTACTAGTTAGGTACTAGTTGTATATAATAGTTGTACATACTAGCACTGGTTATATTTTCTAGTTGTACGTACAAGTTGTTTGTACTAGTTGAATGTTATAGTTGTATGAACTAGTTGTATGTAGTAGTACAAGTTATATTTAATACTATAGGTATTAGTTGTATGTCCTAGTGTATGGAGTAGTTGTATGTTGTAATTGTATGAACTAGATTTATGTACTAGTTGTATGTAGTAGCCATACACAAGTTGTGCACTGGTACCTTATGACTGTTCCTTAAGGATAGGCTGCCTTATAGCGATCAACACGTAACAAGCGCTAATTAATAAAGAATTTTCGTTTTCAATCGTTAAGAGTGAATGCGTCATTTAGTGTTATCAGTTACACACCGGAAGGAATTTAAAATCGTCCATTGTTAAATTGGTTATAGCATCCTTTAGCTTAATTGATTTACATATCGTATATAATCATCTCGCTTCGTATCATTGTCTTATAATCGTCTCACTTCGTATCCTATTAATGTTTTATTTAATCGTCTCACTTCGTACGTATTGTATTATACAATTAATGTAAAGCTATAAAATGATTCACTTCTCTAGCTATCGTCGAATACTTACTTTTTACGTACCTGGCTTTTGTTAACGAATAATTCGTATGCAGCAACTCTTGCAAAGCCGCAGTTGAACTTCAGAGCAATCTGATTATCGACTGATATCCCTCTTGCCTTTTTTGGGGGGCATAATCTTCTCTGTTGTAGATGAAAATTCGAAAATTGGCGATCCTTAGTGTGAATAACACCTTACGGCGATCCTCGATCACTTGCGTCAACGTATGTATATATCCCAGTTACACAACTTAGGATTTGCACAATATTAACATCCGGCTATAAAATTTCACCGTTTGCGTTTCAAATGTGTAAATCATCCCATGAATAAACTTATTTGCTAATGAATATGATTTAAATGTTAAGAAATGGCGTCTGTTGCAGAAGTGAAGGAAAATTGCCTATGCGCTTAAGTTAGAAGATCCTCATAGTCGTGCAGTCAGCTTCAATGGATTCAGTGAGTGTCATTTAGTAAGAATTAAGAAGTCCATTTGCGTCTGAGCTTTATTTCCCAAGATATGAAAGATTAAATAGCATTTACTAATCTATTAAAAGTGTATTTTCACAGTTTTCTTCTCAACGGATGGGCGAATCGAAATGGACTCCTTAATTTTGTTAGAATACATTGTAACCTTTCCAATAAAGTATAGAACGTAGTTCTAGCTTTTTCCTAGACTAAGCGCATAGTGTCTGAGAGTTTTAAAATCGGCCCTTTTTAACACGTTATATCTTCGATATTGGTTGTTCAATCTCGCTCAAATTTTTGATTTCGCTGACATTTAAATAAGCGCTTCGATGTATACCAGTTTAAGTTAGCAAATCGTTTCTGTTAGAACGAAACTTGCTTTTAAAAGTGTTTATAAAAAAACGTAAAAACACGCAGATCAGTCATATGGCACCTGTGTGTATACAAGTTGTACATTCTAGTATTATGTCCTCGTTCTATAAACTAGTTGTATCTACTAGTTTATAGTTGAATGTACTAGTTGTATGTACTAGTTTTATGTACTAGTCCTAGTTATATTTACTAGTTGTAGGTACTAGTTATGTACGAGTTGGACGCACTAGTTTTACGTATGAACTAGTTGTATGTTGTAGCTATACACAAGTTGTGTATAGAAGTTGTATATTCTAGCATTATGTTCTCGTTCTATGAACTAGTTGTATGTACTAGTTTTATGTACTAGTTGTATGTACCCTTTGTATATATGTACTATGTGTATGTACTATTTATAAGTACCCGTTATATGTGTATGGACTAGTTATATGTACTAGTTGTATGCACTAGCTGTAGGTACTATATATAATTACGAGGTATATGTGTATTTACTGGGTATATGTAGTAGGTATATGTAATACTTATTTGACCTAGTTGTTTGGTCTAGTTGTATGTACTAGTAGCATGTGCTAGTTGTATGCATGCTTTTCATGTACTAGTCCTAGTTATATTTACTAGTTGTAGATACTAGTTGTATGTAGAAGTTGTATGTAGTAGTTGTTCGTTCGATTTTTTGTACTAGTGGGATGTAGTAATTGTATGTAATAGTTGTGTACCAGTTGTACATACTGGTTGTATGTATATACTAGTCATAAATATTAGCTATGAACTAGTTGCATATACAAGTTCTATGTTATAGTATTATGTACTCGTTCTATGAACTAGTAGTATGTACTAGTTTCTAGTTGTACACACTAGTAGTATGTACTAGTTGTATGTACTAGTTGTATATACTATGTGTATGTACTAGTTGTTGGTTCATGTACTAGTTATACCAGGTACTAGATAGGTTGTAGTTGTATGTACTAGATACTAGTTGCATGTACTAGTTGTATATACTAGTTGTATGTACGGCTTTTATGTATTCGTTATATTTCTTTGAACTAGAGATATGTACTAGTTGAACGTATTATTTATATGTACTATTTATATGTGTATGGACCATTTATATGTAGTAGCTGTATGTACTTGCTGCATATACTAATTGAAAATACTAGTTGTATATACTAGTACTAGTTATATTTACTAGTTGTAGGTACTAGGTTTAGGAACTAGTTGTATGTGGTAGTTGCATGTACTAGATATGAACCAGTTGTATGTACTAGTTGTATGCACTAGTTGTTTGTACTACCTGCGTACTAGTTTTATGTACTTGTTGTATGCACTAATTGTATGTACTAGTTGTATTTACTAGTGGTATGTACTAGTTGTATGTACTAGATATATGTAGTAGTTGTGTGTATTAGTTACATGCACTAGTTGCATATATAAGTTGTATGTAGTAGTTGTATGTAGTAGTTTTATGTACTAGATGTATGTTCTAGTTGTAGGTCCTAATACTAGTTATACTAGGTACCAGGGAAGGACTATTTTATGTGCTATATACTAGTTGTACGTACTAGTTGTGTGTAGTAATTATATGTATTACATGCAAGTAACAGTTGTGGGTAATTGTATGTACTAGTTGTATATGCTAGTTGTATGTACTAGTGACTAATGGTTGTTGTAGGTTCCAGTACAAGTTATACTGGTATTAGGAAGGAACTAATTTTTTGTACTTGTTGTATGTACTATTGTTATGTACTAGTTATGTGTATAAGTACTATTCATATGTAGTAGCTATATGTACTAGTTATATGTACTAGTTGTATGTACTAGTTGTATATACTAGATGTATGTAATAGTTGTATGTACTAGTTGTATGTATGAGTTGTATGTTCTAAATATAGGTTCAAATACTAGCTATACTAGGACCTAGGTAGGCACTAGTTGTTTGTAGTAGATACTAGTTGTATGTACTAGTTATATGTACAAGTTATGTGCAAGTTCTATGTATTAGTTGTACGTATATAAGAGTTGTATGCAGTAGCTATATATTAGTTGTATATACAAGTTGTATGTTCTAGTATTATGTACTCATTCTATGAAATACTTGTATGTACTAGTTTCTAGTTATATGTAATATTTTTATGTACTATTGGTATGTACTATGTGTATGTACTATTTATAAGTACAACTTACATGTGTATGTACTAGTTATATGTTTGTGTAATAGTACTGGCTATATTTATGTGTATTAGTTGTATGTACTAGTTGTATGTACTAGTTGCATGTACTGGTTGTATGTACTAATTATATGAACTAGTTGTATACACTAGTTCTATGCACTAGCACTAGTTATATTTTCTAGTTGTATGTACTAGTTCTGTGTACTAGATATGAACCAGTTGTATGTACAAGTTTTATGCACTAGTTGTATGTACTAGTTGTTTGTACTCTTTATGTGTACTAATTGTATGCACTTGATGTATGTACTAGTTGTATATACTAGTTGTAGGTTCCCGTACTAGTTAGACTAGTTACTAGGTAGGTACTAGTTGTATGTACGAGATACTAGTTGTATGTACTAGTTGTTTGTACTATTTATATGTACCAATTATATGTAGTAGTTATATATACTAGTTGAGTGTAATTGTTGTATGTACTAGTTGTATATACTATTTATAAGTACTAATTGTATGTACTAGTTATATGTACAAGTTATGTGCAAGTTCTATGTATTAGTTGTACGTATATAAGAGTTGTATGCAGTAGCTATATATTAGTTGTATATACAAGTTGTATGTTCTAGTATTATGTACTCATTCTATGAAATACTTGTATGTACTAGTTTCTAGTTATATGTAATATTTTTATGTACTATTGGTATGTACTATGTGTATGTACTATTTATAAGTACAACTTACATGTGTATGTACTAGTTATATGTTTGTGTAATAGTACTGGCTATATTTATGTGTATTAGTTGTATGTACTAGTTGTATGTACTAGTTGCATGTACTGGTTGTATGTACTAATTATATGAACTAGTTGTATACACTAGTTCTATGCACTAGCACTAGTTATATTTTCTAGTTGTATGTACTAGTTCTGTGTACTAGATATGAACCAGTTGTATGTACAAGTTTTATGCACTAGTTGTATGTACTAGTTGTTTGTACTCTTTATGTGTACTAATTGTATGCACTTGATGTATGTACTAGTTGTATATACTAGTTGTAGGTTCCCGTACTAGTTAGACTAGTTACTAGGTAGGTACTAGTTGTATGTACGAGATACTAGTTGTATGTACTAGTTGTTTGTACTATTTATATGTACCAATTATATGTAGTAGTTATATATACTAGTTGAGTGTAATTGTTGTATGTACTAGTTGTATATACTATTTATAAGTAGTAATTGTATGTACTGGTTGTATGAACTACTTATATGAACTCGTTATATTTGTATGCACTAGATATATGTACTAGTTTTATGTAGTACTTCTATGTACTAGTTCTATGTACTAGGTTAATGTACTACTATTATCTTCTAATTGTATGAACTAATTGTATGTACTAATTGGAAGTACTTTCTAGTAGTAGTTATATGAACTAGTGTTAGGACTAGTTGAATGTACTGGTTGTATACACTAATTGTGTATACTAGTTGTGCGTACTAGTTGTATGAGCTAGTTATATCTACTAGTTGTATGTACTAGTTGTGTTTACTAGTTGTATGTACAAGTCGTATGTACTATAGAACTAGTAGTGTTTACTCATTGCTACCTGTGTGTACTAGTTCTATGTATTAGTTTTATATACTAGTACTAGTTATATTTACTAGATGTACGTACTAGTTGTATGTACTAGTTATATGTGTATGTTCTAGTTATATGTTCTAGTTATATGTTCTAGTTGTATGTACAAGTTGTATGTACTAGTTGTATGTACTCCGTGTTTGTACTAGCTATATTTTCTATACATTTTATTAACTAGTTTTATGTACTAGTACTATTTATATTTACAAGTTGTAGGTACAAATTATATGTACTAACATAGGCTGTGTGTGCTAGTTATATATATATGTGTACGGACTAGTTGTATGTAACTAGAACTCCAACTAGTATTACATATAACTAGTGCCTACTTAGTAACTAGATTAACTAGTACTCAAACTTAGTAGAACTAGTTTAATGTCGTAGTTGTATGTACTATTTATATGTGTAGGTAAAGTCATAGGTAGTAATTGTAAGTAAAAGTTGTATGAAGTAGTTGTTCGCACTAGTTGTATGAGCTAGTTGGGTGTACTAGTTGTATGTACTAGTTATATGTATTACTTGTTTGTACTTGTTATACGCACTAGTAGATTGTATTAGTAGTGTGTACTAATTGTATGTACTAGTTTTATGTTATAGTTGTATGCATTAGTAGTATGTACTAATGGTATGTACTAGATGCATGTACTATTTATATGTACTAGTTATACGTATTACTTGTTTGTACTTGTTATACATTCTAGTAGAATGTACTAGTAGTGTTTACTAGTTGTATGTACTAGTTGTATGTACTAGTGGTATGTACTAGATGCCTGTACTATTTTTATGGACCAGTTATATTTGTATATACTAGTTATGTGTAGTAGTTCGTGTCTACTAGTTTTATGTTCTTGTATGTAATAGTTGTGTGTACTAGTTGTGTGTACCACTTGTGTGTACTAGTTGTGCGCACCACTTGTATGTACTAGGTATATGTACTTGTTACTAGTTCCATGTACTAGTTGTAGGCACTAGTTTGATGTACTAGTTGTATTTATTAGTTGTATGTACTAGTGTTGTACTAGTTAGATGAACTAGTTGTATGTACTAGTTGTATTAACTAGTGGTTTGTACTTGTACTGGTAATATTTATTAACTGTAGGCACTAGTTGTATGTACTAGTTGTATGTACTAGGACTAGTTATATTTACTAGTTGTAGGTTATAGTTGGATGTACTAGTTGAATGCAATAGTTGTATGTACTAACTATATGTACTAGTTGAATGTACTAGTTGTATGAACTATTTATGCACAAGTTGTGTGTACAAGTAGCATGTAATAACTGTATGTATTAGTTATGTACTAGTTGTATGTAATAGTTCTAATAACTAGTTGTATGTACTAGGTGTATGTACTGATTGTATGTAATAGTTGTATGTACAAGTTGTACTTCTAGTTGTATGAACAAGTTGTATGTACTACTACTAGTTATATTCAGTAGTTGAATTAGTTGGAGGTCTAGTTTGATGTACTAGTTGTATGTACTATTTCTATGAACCAGTTTTTGTGAATGTTCTAGTCATAGGCACTAATTGTAAGTACAAATTGTATGAACTAGTTGTTACTACTAATTGTATGTGCAAGTTGTATGAACTAGTTGTATATATTAGTTGTTTGTACTAGTTGTACATACTGGTTGTATGTACTAGTTATGTACTAGTTATATGAACTAGTTTTATGTCCTAGTTGAATGTGCTACTTGTACGTACTAGTTGTATGTACTATTTGTATGTACTAGTTGTATGTACTAGGTGTATGTACTTGTTATGTGTACTAGTTGTAAGTTCTTGTAGTAGTAAAACTAGATACTAAGTAGGTTTTATTTGTATGTACAAGGTCTATTTATATTAATTAGTTTTATGTACTAGTTATGTACTAGCTGTATGTACTGGCTGTATGTACTAGTAGTATTAACTAGTGTTATGTCCTGGTACTAGTAATATATACTAACTGTAGGCAATAGTTGTATGTACTAGTTGTACATACTAGCACGGGTTATATTTACTAGTCGTAGGTACTAGTTGTATGTAATAGTTGAATGTACTAGTTATGTGAACTAGTTGTATGTACTAGTATTAGTTATATTTACTAGTTTTAAGTATTAGCAGTATGTACTAATAGTATGTAGTAGTTGTATGTTCTAAGTGTATAAACAAGTTTTATGTTCTAGTTTTATGTACTTGTTATATACTAGTTGTATGTATTTGTTGTATATACTAGTTGTATGTACTAGTGGTGTGTACTAGTGGTATGTATTAACTCTATGTATTAGTTATGTACTAGATGCATGAACTAGTTCTAATAACTAGTTGCATTTACTAGTACTGGTAATATTTACTAGTTGTAGGTACTAGTTTTATGCACTAGTTGTATGTACTAGTACAAGTTATATATAGTAGATATATTTACCAGTTATATTTACTAGTTGTTTGTACTGGTAGTATGCACTAGTTGTATGTACTAGTTGTAGCACTAACTGTATGGACTATTTGTGTACTAGATATATGCACTAATTGTGTGAAATAATTATACGTCATAGTAGTAGTTCTAGTTTAATGTACTAGTTGTATGGACTATTTATATATACTAGTTATACGTAGTAGTTGTTTGTACTTGGTATATGTACAAGTTGTATGTACTATTTGTATATAATTTTAAATGTACTACTTGTAGGTTCTAGTACTAGTTATACCAGGAACTAGGTAGGTGCTAGTTGTATGTACTAGTACTAGTTATATTTACTAGTTGTAGGTACTAGTTACTTGGACTTGTTGAATGTTATAATTGTATGTACCAATTGTATGTACTAGTTGTATGTACCACCTCTATGGACTAGTTTTATAATAAGTGTATGTACTTGTTGTATGGACTAGTTGTATGTCCTAGTTGTATTTACTACTTGTATGTCCTAATTGAATGTACTACTTGTATGTACTAGTTGTATGTACTATTAGTATGTACTAGTTGTAAGTACTAGGTGTATGTACTAGTGATGTGTAGTAGTTGTAGGTTTCTAGTACTAGTAATACCAGATATTAAGTAGGTATTAGTTGAATGTACAAGAACTAGTTATATTAACTAGTTATAGGTACCAGTTATATGTACTAGGTGAAGGTAATAATTGTGTGTATTAATTATATATAATAATTGTATGTACTAGTTATGTACTAGCTGCATGTACTAGTTGTGTGTACTAGTAGTATTAACTAGTGGTATGGAATAGTTCTGGTAATATATACTAACTGTAGGCACTTGTTGTATGTACTAGTTGTACATACTAGCACTGGTTATATTTACTAGTTGTAGGTACTAGTTGTATATAATAGTTGAATGTAATAGTTGTATGAACTAGTTGTATGTACTAGTATTAGTTATATTTACTAGTTGTAAGTATTAGTTGTATGTAGTAGTTGTATGTTCTAAGTGTATAAATTAGTTTTATGTTCTAGTTGTATGTACTTGTTATATACTAGTTGTATGTATTAGTTGTATAAACTAGTTGTATGTACTAGTTGTGTGTACTTGTGGTATGTATTAACTGTATGTATTAGCTTTATACTAGATGAATGTACTAGTTCTAATAACTAGTTGCATTTACTAGTACTGGTAAAATTTACTAGTTGTAGGTACTAGTTTTATGCCCTAGTTGTATGTACTAGTGCAAGCTATATTTACTAATTAGTTTTATGAAGTAGCTGTATGTTCTATATAATTGTTTGAACTAGTTCTATGTACTAATTGTATGTACTAGTTATGTACTAGTTATATGAAATTGTTTTAAGTACTAGTTCTGAGTACTAGTTGTATGTACTAATTGTATTTACTAGGTGTATGTACTATTTATAGGTACCAGTTATATGTGTATGTACTAGTTATTTGTACTAGTAGGGTACTATTTATAGGTACTAGTTGTGAGTTCTAGTTCTTGTTGTAAGCGTATACTAGTTGTATGTGCTAGTTGTATAAACTAGTAATATGTTCTAGGACAAGTTATATTTAATCGTTATATTTACTAGTTGTATGTTCTAGTACAAGTTATATATATTAGTTATATTTAAAAGTTATATTTACTAGTTGTTTGTATTGGTTGTATGTACTAGTTGTATGTACTAGTTGTAGCACTAATTGTATGGACTAGTTGTGTTAACTAATTGTGTGAAATAATTATACGTCATTGTAGGAGTTATAGTCTCATGTACTAGTTGTATGGACTATATATGTGGCAGTCGAGGTTAGAAACTCGACGTTATGTCGCAATACTAGTTTTGAGAACGGCGCGTGCAAAGTTTTCGTTAGTTTTCGACTGTTTGCGTTCTCAGAAGTCGTATTTGACTACTTGCAGCGTGTTGTCCAGTCAAAGGGCTATCTTTTGGTCTTTGACCGACGACAATATCATGTTCCTGGACCACGATATGCTCGCTCAAAGATGTGACATTAGCTATATGGTTTGTCAGATGTAGCTACATGTTGTTTATGCTGCTTGTATTAGCTACCTAGTGGAGTATGATATTCTGCATGCATTTTGGTACACGTCGCTTTGCGTTCATCAGTAAGACTATTTAAGGATAAGGTAGCTAGTGAATGCTAGCTAGCTAGCTAACTAAAAACAATAATAGCTATTGTTTTCCTACCTGTCAATCTTTTGCTCTAGAATAAAATACTGCTTATCATACTGTGTGGTGTAAATTGCTAAGGAACTTACCAATTACGATGCAGGATCGGGCTGTTTTGGAACGAAATCCGATAGTCCGTGAATGTGGCGGCGGCCATTTTATAGCTTGTTAATATGCAAATTATATGGAAGGAGACGGCTGGAGTCCAATCGCAGATACTTCTGAGGCTCTAGCTCTGCCATAAATGAAGGCATTGCTTTGAAACTTCAGCGAAGATAGTCCAATAGTTCTTCTTTCCAAAAATGCAAAAAACTTAAAATGCGACCCCCCTGACATAAAGTCGAGTTTCTAACCTCGACTGCCACATATATGTACTAGGTAAATGTGTATGTTATAGTCATAGGTACTAGTTGTATGTACTAGTTGTATGAACTAGTGGTATGTACTAGTTATATATACTATGGTATGTACTATTTATATGGTCTAGTTGTATGTACTATTTGTATATACTAGTATATGTACTACTTGTAGGTTCTAGTACTAGTTAAACTAGGTACCAGGTAGGTGCCGGTTGTATGTACTAGCACTAGTTATATTTACTAGTTGTAGGTACTAATTGTATGCACGGGTTGTATGTATTAGTTGTAAGAACTATTCATGTACTAGTTGTATGTAGTAGTTGTATTAACTAGTTGTATTTACTATTACTGGTAATATTTACTAGTTGTAAATACTAGTTGTAAGTACTATATAGTTGTAGGTACTAGTAGAAGTTATGTTTACTAGTTGTAGGTATTAGTTGCATGTACTAGTTGTATGTAGTAGTTGTATGTTCTAATTGTTTGAACTAGTTGTATGTACCACCTCTATGGACTAGTTATATACTAGGTGTAGTAGTTGTATATCCTAGTTGTATTTACTACTTGTATATCCTAATTGAATGTACTAGTTGTATGTACTATTAGTATGTACTATTAGTAGGTACTAGTTGTAATAACTAGGTGTATGTACTAGTTATGTGTACTAGTTGTAGGTTTCTAGTACTAGTAATACCAGATATATAATAGTTGCATGTACTAATGGTATATAATAGTTGTATATACCAGTTGTATGTACTAGTTATGTACTAGTTGTATATAATTGTTGTGTGTACTAGTAGGATTAACTAGTGGAATGTACAAGTAAATGTAATATATACTAACTGTAGGCACTAGTTGTATGTACTAGTTGTACGTACAAGTTGTCTGTACTAGTTGAATGTTATAGTTTTATGAACCAGTTGGATGAACCAGGTGTATGTAGTAGTACAAGTTATATTTACTAATTGTAGGTATTAGTTGTGTGTCCTAGTGTATGTCGTAGTTGTATGTTGTAATTGTATGAACTAGTTTTATGTACTAGTTGTATGTACTAGTTATATACTAATGTGTGTACTAGTTGTATGTACTAGTTGTACGCACTAGCACTGGTTATATTTACTATTTGTAGGTATTAGTTGTATGTACTAGTTGTATATAATAGTTGTATGTTCTAATTGTATGACCTAATTTTATGTACTAGTTGTATGTACTGGTTATATACTAGTTGTATGTATTAGTTGTATAAACTAGTGGTATGTACTAGTTGTGTGTACTAGTTGGATGTATTAACTCTATGTATTAGTTATGTACTAGTTGCATGTGCTAGTTCTAATATGTACTAGTACTAGTAATATTTACTAGTTGTAGGTACTAGTTTTATAAACTAGTTGTATGTGCTAGTACTAGTACTAGATATATTCAGTAGTTGTTATAGTTGTAGGTCTAGATTGATGTACTTGTTGTATGTACTAGTTGTATGTACTAGTTTTATGAACTAAGTGTAAGTACTAGTTGCACGTACTATTTATAATTTCTAGGTATATGTGTGTACTAGTCATATGTAGTAGGTGGATGTACTAGTTTTATGTCCTAGCTGTTTGTACTAGTAGTATGTACTAGTTGTATGTACTAGTGGTGTGTACTACTTTCTAGTTGTACACACTAGTAGTATGTACTAGTTGTATGTACTATGTGTATGTACTAATTGTTGGTTCCTGTACTAGTTTTACTAGGTACTAGATAGGTTGTAGTTGTATGTACTAGATGCTAGTTGCATGTACTACTTGTATATACTAGTTTTATGAACTAGTTGTATGTACTATTCATATGTACTAGTTATATGTGCCAGTTATATGTCCCAGTTATAGATACTAGTTGTATGTACTAGTGTCTAATTGTATATACTAGTTGTATGTACAAGTGACTAATTGTATGTACTAGTTGTGTGTACTTGTTGTTTGAACTAGTTGTAGGTTCCATTACAAGTTATACTAAGTAATAGGAAGGAACTAATGTTTTGTACTTGTTGTATGTACTATTGTTATGTATTAGTTATGTGTATAAGTACTATTCATATGTAGTAGCTATATATACTAGTTATATGTACTAGTTTATGTACTAGGTGTATGTACTAGTTGCACGTACTATTTATAATAATTGGATATATGTGTATGTTCTAGTTATCTGTAGTAGGTGAATGTACTAGTTATATGTCCTAGTTGCTTTACTTGTATGTAGTAGCTATGTTCTACTTGTATATACAAGTTGTACGTTCTAGTATTATGTACTCGTTCTATGAGCTACTTGTATATCATAGTTTCTAGTTGTATGTACTAGTTGTATGTACTAGGTGCATGTACTATGTGTATGTACTATTTATAAGCACCAGTTATAAGTGTATGTACTAGTTATATTCTTGTGTACTAGTTATCTCTACTAGTTGTATGCACTAGCTGTATGCACCAGTTGTATGAACTATTTATAATTTCTATGTAGATGTGTATGTAATAGTCATATTTAGTAGGTGGATGTACTAGTTATATGTACTAGTGGTGTGTAGTATTTTGATGTACTAGTTGCATGTACTAGTTTTATGTACTAGAACTAGTTATATTTACTAGTTGTAGGTTCTAGTTATGTACGAGTTTTACGCACTAGTTTTACGTATGAACTAGTTGTATGTAGTAGTTATATACAAGTTGGGTATACAAGTTGTACATTCTAGTATTATGTTCTCGTTCTATGAACTAGTTGTATGTACTAGTTTAGAGTTGTGTGTACTAGTTGTATGTACTCTTTGTATATATGTACTATGTGTATGTACTATTTATAAGTACCAGTTTATATGTGTATGGACTAGTTATATGTACTAGTTGTATGCACAACTAGTTGTATGTACTATATATAATTACAAGGTATATGTGTATTTACTGGGAATATGTAGTAGGTATCAGAAAGGTCCATTAGAAAGTGGCATCAAGATTTTTAAACATTAAAAGGAGACTTAGTAAATGATGGAAGAGGTCAGTGGGAGAGGATTGGACTAATAAAAAATGAAAAGGTTCAAGCTAAGGCAATAGAGTGGCTCAGGATGCACACTGGTAAAAGAAATTGCAAAATAAATATTGCTAGCTTTCAAAAGTTCATTAACATGGTTTTATTGCCCACACTTGCATCACGTATTCCAGTTACAGTAGGAAGTCCACATTCCATTTCAGCAATGTCAGCTTGGAGGTTGATGAAAATTGCAGGGTTTGAATATTCTAAAATAAGCAAAGGCTATGTTGATGGGCCATGAAAGGACTGACCTAGTAACAGATCAAAATAATTTCTTACATATGATGCAAGAATTAGAAAACTCCCCCAAACCACCACCCACACCAATGGATGGAATCCATCCTTATTCTCTAGGGAACCCTGATGCAGAGAAATATCTTGTGCTTATTTATCATGATGAAAGTACTTTTCATTCCAATGAGGGAGTTAGTTATTCATGGCATGAAAAAGGAAAGTATCCTCTTCGAACAAAAGATCAGGGTATAGGAATAATGGTAACAGACTTTTGGATAAATTCAATGGCCTTTTACAGCTCTCACAATTTGAGATAAGTAGACGGGATGAAGATGGTTCAGATGTTCCAATGCTGGCTAGAGAAGTGCTCTATATTGCTGCAGAGAATGAAGGATATTTTACTGCTGAAACTTTTTTGCACAGGTATCTAAGGCTGCAAACATTGCAGCTTTTAAATATCCCCCTAGGATTTACGATGTGATCTTTGTCTTTGATCAAGCGAAGATTCACACTGCTTTTGATGATGATACCCTAATCGCATTAAGGATGAATGTAGGTCCTGGCGGTAAGCAGCCAGTAATGCGACCATCCCCCAGTTACCTGATAAATGGAGCACCTCAAAGGATGACTCTAGATGATGGCATACCTAAGGGATTGAAGATTGTACTAGAGGAAAGGGGTGTTAATACAAACGACATGGGCAAAGTTGACATGGTGAAAAAGCTCTTATACTTTATTGACTTCAGGCATGAGAAGAATAAAGTTGAAAGGTTACTGAGAAGATATGAAATGCAAGCATTTTTTACCCAAGTTTCATTCTGAGCTTAACCCAATAGAAAGGGTTTGGGGAAAAGCAAAACAATATGCCAGAAACAACTGCAATTATACTTTGAAGGTCTATAACGCACAATTTCAACTGCTTTAGAGAGTGTATCACTGGAGACAATTAGGAAGTACTTCAGGAAATCTAGAAATTACATGCATGCATACAGAGAAGGATTCACAGGGTATCAAGCAAATGACAAGGTTAAGCTGTACAAATCACAGAAAGGTATCAGAAGCAGAAAGCAATGTTTAAAAATAACAATAACTAAATATCAAATAACTATACAAATATATGATAGTTAGGTTAATTTAACTTTTTTTCATCATATTATATTAAATTCAAATTTTCTTCTCTGTAAAATTTGTTTATACCTAAAAGTTTATTGTGAAAAAATTTTGGAGGTTTAGCTAATTTTCTTTTTTTTTAAATAGGTCAGTAAACTTCATAAAATTATGCGCATATTTTAATTTTTAACACTTATAATATCACAGAGAAAGAAGTTAAAGCTAAAACCTTCTGTGTAAAACATTGTATACTATTATACTTAAGATTCAAGGCATGAATATTTTCCCAACTGTCTTATATGATCGTGAATAGGTCCAAATTTTAGTAAGACTTACTAAAATATCTGCAGATGTTTATAGATATTGCACAATCATACGTTGTCATAGCAACGTCAATTTAAATTTCTTAGATAGGCCATCTGAGCAAATTTGCTACTATTTTACTGTACCAATTTTAAATTAAACACATTTGCATCCTACCATACTTTTTATAGAAAAGTGTTTATTGATATGCACTACACTGGCTATATGGAGTAATTGTGTGAACTAGTTATATGTACTAGTTGTATGTATTAGTTGTATGTACTAGTTGTATTTATTAGAAGTATGTACTAGTTATATGTTCTAATTATTAGTTGTATGTACTAGTTTTATGTACTTGTTGTAGATTCTTGTACTTGTTATACTAGGTACTAGGAAGGTAATAGTTGTATATACTAGAAACTAGTTATATGTACTAGTTGTATATAGTAGTTGAGTTGTATTTACAATTTGCATGTACTAGTTATATGTTTGTGAAGTAGTTATATGTACTAGTTGTATGCACTAGCTGTATGTACTAGTTGTATGAACTAGATATGAATCAGTTGTATGTACAAGTTGTATGTACTAGTTGTATGCACTAGATGTATGTACTAGCTGTGTACTATGTACTAGTTGTATGTTCTAGTTGTAGGTTCCATTACTAGTTATACTATGTACTAGGGAAGTACTAGTTGTATGTGCTTAATACTAGTTGTACGTACTGGTTGTATGATCTAATTATATGTATTAGATATATGGACAAGTTGTGGGTAATTGTTGTATGTACTAGTTATATGTATTAGTTGTATGTATCAGGTGTATGTACTTTACCAGTTTTTTGTACTAGAACTAGTTATATTTACTAGTTTTAGGTACTAATTGTATGTACTCCTTGCTACTTGTATTTACTAATTACTAGTTGTATGTACTTGTTACTAGTTGTATGAAACAGTTGTATGTACTAGTTGCTACGTGTATGTACTAGTTCAATGTATTAGTTTATATACTAGTACTAGTTAAATTTACTAATTGTAGATACTATTTGTATATACTAGTTCTATTTTTGAGTTGTATATACTAGTTATATGAACTAGTCATAGTACAAATTGTACGTAATCGATGTACGTACTAATTGTATGTACAAGTTGTATGTACTAGTTCTATGTACTATTTGTACGTACTCGTTACTAGTTGTATGTACCAGTTGTACGTTGTAGTTTTATGTTCTAGTACTGGTTATATATACTAATTGTAGGTACTAATTGTATGTATTTTTTGTATGTGCAAGTAGTATATACAAGTTATGTTTGCTAGTTTTAAGTACTAGTCGAAAGTCCTATGTTCTAGTTATTTGCACTATTTTTATATACTAATTATTATGTACTAGTTGCGTGTACTAGTTGTATGTATCAGTTTTATGTAGTCCTTCTATGTACTAGTTCTATGTACTAGGTTAATGTACTACTTGTATGTTCTAATTGTATAAACTAGTTGTATGTACTAATGGAAGTACTTTCTAGTACTAGTTATGGGAACTAGTGTTAGGACTAGTTGAATGTAATGGTTGTATACACTAATTGTGTATACTAGTTGTGTGTACTAGTTGTATGAACTAGTTATATGTACTAGTTGTATGTACTAGTTGTGTTTACTAGTTATATGTACAAGTCGTATGTACTAGTTCTATGTACTAGTAGTGTTTCCTCATTGCTACCTGTATGTACTAGTTCTATGTTGTAGTTATATGTGCATGTTCTAGTTATATGTTCTAGTTATATGTTTTAGTTGTATGTACAAGTTGTATGTACTAGTTGTATGTACTCCGTGTTTGTACTAGCTATATTTTCTATACATTTTTTTAACTAGTTTTATGTACTAGTACTAGTTATTTTAAGTAGATGTATGTACAAACTATATGTACTAATATAGTCTGTGTTTACTAGTTATATATATATGTGTATGGACTAGTTGTATGTACTAGTACTAGTAAGCTTGAGTACTAGTTTATTTATTTACTAAGTAGGCACTAGTAAAATGTAATACTAGTTGGAGTTCTAGTTTAATGTCCTAGTTGTATGTATATACTATTTATATGTACGAATTTTATGTGTATGTTTCAATCATAGGTACTAGTTGTTAGTACAAGTTGTATGAAGTAGTTGTTAGCCTAGGTGAATGTACTAGTTGTATGTACTAGTTGTATGTACTAGTTATATGTATTACTTGTTTGTACTTGTTATAAGTACTAGTAGAATGTACTAGTTGTGTGTAATAGTTGTATGTACTAGTTGTAAATACTAGTTGTTAGTACCAGCTTTATTTTCTAGTTGTATAAACTAGTTGTATGTACTAGTACTAGTTATATTTACTAGTGGTAAGTACAAATTATATGTGCCAATATAGGCTGTATGCACTAGTTATATATATGTGTATATATGGACTAGTTGTACGTACTAGTACTAGTAAGTTTGAGTACTAGTTAATCTAGTTACTAAGTAGGAACTAGTTATATGTAATACTAGTTGGAGTTCTAGTTTAATGTCCTAGTTGTATGTACTAGTTGTTAGTACTAGCTATATTTTCTAGTTGTATAAACTAGTTGTATGTACTAGTACTAGTTATATTTACTAGTGGTAAGTACAAATTATATGTGCCAATATAGGCTGTATGCACTAGTTATATATATGTGTATATATGGACTAGTTGTACGTACTAGTACTAGTAAGTTTGAGTACTAGTTAATCTAGTTACTAAGTAGGAACTAGTTATATGTAATACTAGTTGGAGTTCTAGTTTAATGTCCTAGTTGTATGTACTAGTTGTTAGTACTAGCTATATTTTCTAGTTGTATAAACTAGTTGTATGTACTAGTACTAGTTGTATGTACTAGTACTAGTTATATTTACTAGTGGTAAGTACAAATTATAAGTACCAATATAGGCTGTATGCACTAGTTATTTATGTGTATATATGGACTAGTTGTATGTACTAGTACTAGTAAGTTTGAGTGCTAGTTAATGTAGTTACTAAGTAGGCACTAGTTATATGTAATACTAGTTGGAGTTCTAGTTTAATGTCCTAGTTATATGTACTATTTATATGTGTATGTTCAAGTCATAGGTACTAGTTGTAGGTACAAGTTGTATGAAGTAGTTGTTCGCACTAGTTGTATGTGCTAGTTGTGTGTGCTAGTTGTATGTACTAGTTAAATGCATTACTTGTTTGTACTTGTTACACGTACTAGTAGAATGTACTAGTAGTGTGTACTAGTTGTATGTACTAGTTTTATGTTATAGTTGTATGTACTAGTTGTATGTACTAGTGGTATGTACTAAATGCATGTACTATTTATATGGACCAGTTATATGTGTATATACTAGTTATATGTGGTAGTTAGTGTCTACTAGTTTTA
This sequence comes from Chondrosia reniformis, assembly GCA_947172415.1. Lineage (NCBI taxonomy): Eukaryota > Metazoa > Porifera > Demospongiae > Chondrillida > Chondrillidae > Chondrosia > Chondrosia reniformis. The sequence goes on along the minus strand of OX359199.1, from coordinate 3,396,006 downwards.
TGTTCTGGTTGTATGTACTAGTTGTGTGTACTATTTGTGTGTACCATTTGTAGGTACTAGTTGTATGTACTAGTTATATGTACTAGTTGTAAGTTCTGTTTTTAGCAAAACTAGTTACTAAGTAGGTACTATTTGTAAGTACAAGTGCTAGTTATATTAACTAGTTATAGGTACTGGATACATGTACTAGTTGAATGTAATAGTTATATGTAATAAATGCTTATTATAGTTCTATATTATAGTTGTATGTACTAGTTATGTACTAGTTGTATGTATTAGTTGTGTTAACTAGTGGTTTGTACTTGTCCTGGTAATATTTACTCACTGTAGGCACTAGTTGTATGTACTAGGACTAGTTATATTTACTAGTTGTAGGTTTTAGTTGGATGTACTTGTTGAATGTAATAGTTGCATGTACTAATTATATATAATAATTGTATGTATCAGTTGTATGTACTAGTTTTGCACTAGCTGTATGTACTAGCTGTATGAATTAGTAGTATTAACTAATGGTATGTACTAGTACTGGTAATATTTACTAATTGTAGGTTCTAGTTCTATGTAATAGTTGAATGTAATAGTTGTATGAACTAGTTGTATGTACTAGTATTAGTTATATTTACTAGTTGTAAGTATTAGTAGTATGTACTAACAGTGTGTAGTAGTTGTATGTTCTAAGTGTATGAACTGGTTTTATGTTCTAGTTGTATGTACTTGTTATATACTAGTTGTATGTATAAGTTGTATATATTAGTTGTATGTACTAGTTGTGTGTACCCGTAGTGTGTATTAACTGTATGTATTAGCCATGTACTAGATGCATTTACTAGTTCTTATAACTAATTGCACTTACTGGTACTGGTAATATTTACTAGTTGTAGGTTCTAGTTTTATGCACTAGTTGTATGTACTAGTGCAGGCTATATTAACTAATTATAGGTATTAGTTTTATGAAGTAGCTGTATGTTCTAATTGTTTGAACTAGTTCTATGTACTAATTGTATGTACTAGTTATGTACTAGTTATGTGAACTAGTTTTAAGTACTAGTTCTGTGTACTAGTTGTATGTACTAATTGTATGTACTAATTGTAGGTACTAGGTGTATGTACTAGTTGTATACCAGTTGTATGTACTAGTTGTATGTGCTAGTTGTATCAACTAGTAATATGTTCTAGTACAAGTAATATTTAATCGTTATACTTACTAGTTGTGTGTACTAGTAGAAGTTATATATATTAGTTATATTTACCAGTTATATTTACTAGTTGATTGTACTGGTGGTATGCACTAGTTGTATGTACTAGTTGTAGCACAAAATGTATGGACTAGTTGTATGTACTAGATATATGCACTAATTTTGTGAAATAATTATACGTCATAGAAGGAGTTCTAGTTTAATGTACTAGTTGTATGGACTATTTATATGTACTAGTTATATGTGTATGTACTAGTTATACGTAGTAGTTGTTTGTACTAGCTATATGTACTAGTTGTATGTACTATTTGTGAAAACTTTTAAATTTACTACTTGTAGGTTCTATTACTAGTTATACTAGGTACTAGGTAGGTGCTAGTTGTATGTACTAGCACTGGTTATATTTACTAGTTTATGGTACTAGTTGCATGGACTTGTTGAATGTTATAATTGTATGTAGTAATTGTATGTACTAGTTGTATTTAGTAGTTGTAGGTTCTAATTGTATGAACTAGTTTTATGTACCACCTGTATGGACTAGTTATATACTAGGTGTATGTACTTGATGTATGTGCTAGTTGTATGTACTAGTTGTATTTACTACTTGCATGTCCTAATTGAATGTACTACTTTTATGTACTAGTTGTATGTACTATTAGTATGTTCCAGTTGTAAGTACTAGGTGTATGTACTAGTTATGTGTACCAGTTGTAGGTTTCTAGTACTAGGTATACCAGATATTAAGTAGGTATTAGTTGAATGTACAAGTACTAGTTATATTAAATATTTGTAGGTATTACTTATATGAACTAGTCGAATGTAATAGTTGCCTGTACTAATTGTATATAATAGTTGTATGTAGCAGTTGTATGTACTAGTTATGTACTAGTTGTATGTAATAGTTGTATGTACTACTAGGATTAACTAGTGGAATGTACAAGTAAAGGTAATATATACTAACTGTAAGCACTAGTTGTATGTACTAGTTGTACGTACTAGCACTGGTTATATTTACTATTTGTACGTATAAGTTGTATGTACTAGTTGTATGTAATAGTTGTATGTTCTAATTGTATGAACTAATTTAATGTGCTAGTTGTATACTAGTTGTATGTAATAGTTGTATGTTCTAATTGTATGAACTAATTTTATGTACTAGTTGTATACTAGTTGTATGTATTAGTTGTATAAACTAGTGGTATGTACTAGTTATGTGTACAATTGTATGTATTAACTCTATGTATTAGTTATGTACTAGTTGCATGTGCTAGTTCTAATATGTACTAGTTCTAGTAATATTTACTAGTTGTAGGTACTAGTTTTATGAACTAGTTGTATGTACTAGTGCTAGTCCTAGATATATTCAGTAGTTGTAATAGTTGGAGGTCTAGTTTGATGTACTTGTTGTATGGACTATTTATAGGTACCAGTTATATGTTAATGTTCTAGTCATAGGTACTAATTGTAAATACAAATTGTATGAATTAGCTTACCAAAGACCATTCCTAGGATAAAATGGCCTCCGAACTCGATAAAAGTGTTCCCCAAGCTCTATGACTTATCTCCTAGTTATAATGGCTGCCGATTTCAAACATATAGGCTCTGAATCTGTACCAAAGACTGTTCCGCATCGTTGGGCTTTGACATATTACTCTTAATCCTAACGATTGAGGACGCTTAAGTGTCCTAATAATAATAAATAGCGACAGAAAAACGTCGTTAACTAAAGCTTACTGAACGCCACCATTTGAAAAACGATGTATTGACGTATAAATTAAGTGTTACAATAGTTGCATTTGAACTCATATTCTACATCTATCGACGTATAAAATGTGTTATAATAGTTGCGTATGAAGTCGTATTATATATATATATTAATATATATATTGATGTCCCTTGTGTACAAGTTACAAAATGGTCTCCAACCCTGTTGATTATGTGAATGCATGCAACCAACTGTCGGTATTCTTAGCTCACTCACAAGGCAAATCAAATCTGCTGTGGACGTGGTTATTAGCTGAGACCCCTTTAAGACTGGAACCTTTGTTGATACATGGCATGCCGATGCATCATATATACTAAGGTGTGAAAAGGTCATTGGTAGGCCATGTGTTCTACCTTGCAATTGGATGATCTGTATCAACTACTACTCTCTATACAGTAGTTGAGGATTTGAAAGTCTGCAACTATACGTAGTATTTAAAATACTGATTATCCTATAGGGGTCACTTGGATCTCTTTAAATTTGTAACTGGAACTGTGTAGCTAGTACTTGATTGTAATTTTAATATTGTATAGTCAGTTGGCTCTCATAAATTTGTAACTTGTACTGTCTAGTACTTGATTGTAATTTTAGTATTTTATATATATATTTGTCCGTAACTTGCACCCTTTATTAGATGTTACTACATCACCAATTGATGTCAGTCAAATCGTAAATGATGAATACTCCGGCATGATCCACCAGCAAAGATCCAGAATCAGAATCAGAAATCATAGAAGCAAGGTTGGTTATGGAAGCTAGATTCTAAAGATGAAGATGGTTTATGTTTTCATTTTAATGTTGGAGAGAGATATATATTTTGCTTTTAATTATAGAGAACATTTATTTTAATTAAAAATCTAAAGTTTTTAACTAAAGGTTAGTTTGCTTAGATTTTGTTTTTAACGCAATATGTACTGTTTGGGTAAGTCACTATCAAAAGTACTGTTTGTTTCTAAGCATATTATTAAACGTATATATAGTGATTATTTTGCCTTTCTTATACCTATTGACACACTTAGAGCATACGTAATAGTCTTATAAATGGACTAAGTGTGCCCTGTTTGTGTTCTAGAGGTTTTCAAAGGCAATTTCCACTGTTGTTTAATTTAAAATTCATATCCTTGGTTTTTTGAGCTATTAATTTTGAATTGAGGAGGTGAGGTATTAATAAATTCTTAAGAGTGGTTAAGGGATAAGGTTGATGAAGATGGTAGGGTTTGTAGTATTGAAAATTCTATAGATTGATTTCATAATATTATTGGTGCCATGTAGTTTCAAGTATGGAAATTAGGAATAGTTTTAAAAAAGCCTCTTTAGAAAGTTGTAAGATTTGAATGAAACACAATATACAAAAGATTTTGTTGATACAGATCAACACATACAGTACATCTCCTCATATGTGAAATGAACACATACAGCACATCTACTCACATATGGTTTGGCACAACAATTAAAGATGGAAGGACTATATTGAAAGAAAATATAACTGTAGACTTAGCGATTGGATGTACCTCTAAAACTTAAATAGAACAAACAGTCTTAATAAAGACTTAGAACATGCTCCAAATAAGGTAATAGGTACAGAGTAGGCAATACAAATTTATTCATATATATCCCAACCCAATGCGGTACACTCTTGGAAATATGCGTACACGCAATGATGAGGAAGAAAACTAACAGTATACATAAGAAGAGAGCACGGAGCTTAAAAGCTTCAGTTAGCATAGTGATACGGTCGCTTAAACCATAGGCTACGTTACGTAGTCTCTATATATAATCTATGCTTAAACGATGTATCATACAGTATTGATCTCAAACTTCACGGGGAGGTATACAATTACTTTATCTAACCTTCGATACAACTCGTTTATTTGGTAGCTCCTTTTCGTGGAAGAGGGTCGACTTGTCACAGCTGTTCTCACTAAGTTAATTTTGCAACTCCAGCCACATGATTCATAAAATGTACGCAGCGACATAAGGTGTTGTTGACGTAGCATCATGCGATTGTGCAATGATATAAGTACTTATGGAACGTCTACGTTTTGACACATATAAGGGGTGTGATGATATGTAGAGGGTTGTGGGTAATCAAAGCATGGACTGTTCTATATTTGTGATGATTTGTAAAAGCTAATAGATGTAAGAATAATTGCGCATGCGGATCTAGCTAAGGAACATCTAGAACCACTAGTAAGCTGTTGAATTAGGGCTATGGAAATGTTCAATTAAGAATTTAATTGTTTTTATACAGATAATCGAAGGGATGACAACAAAGGAAATAATGGATGTTATCCATTCTGAGGATCCAGGCTGGAATGAACCACGAGTTATGACTCACGAAGACGAGGAAAAAGCGGCTATTATAAGTTTTGAAATTAAAGCATAGTGGTTATACCGGGACTTTCTGTTTTTATATTAATATTAAATATTCTTAATAATAATGAGTCAGCATCATAATAACAATGGGTATTCCAGTGAAGCTTGTCGAGGGAATTAGGTTATCGTGGTAGCAATATTAATAAGTTACATTTAACATATATTTAAAGGATGTCGAAGGTATCCATAAAATCTTTTAAAGGATACGTACATTTATACCTACTTCCTGTTGTCAACGTTAGCAGTCCTATAATGGACTTTTAGCTAAAGTTTAAATTAAGAAACAGGTACAAATTGTGATTTCTAAAGAATTACGCTTAAAGCAAGCTATACACAAGTTTATGTGAAAGATTTGTCTTTACACAGTTCAGTATATCTGAAGTATCCTCTCTGCTGATTAGGAAAGGCCTAGCTTTTCGTATGTAGAAGGGGAAACTTTAATATCAGTATGTATACGTATAACAATACTTACCTATAAACGATTTTAACTACATGCTAAGAGGTAGCAGTATACATTGGGCCAATCTCACTTGTTTGAACAAAAACGCGTACAAATTGTTCGTGTCTATAGTAGAATGCAATTAATATTGTAAGGCCTGGCACAACATGATTATAGTGAATTTGTACGCATACTTTGCAATATAACTTGTTTAATCAGTGAAATAGGGATTCGTGCACACTTGCACAAATGGTAACTTACCGTTTGCTTTTAATTGGATGCAATCGTATTCAAGTATATCGTTTACGTTTCCAGAGAGGATACAGCTATATATTCTTTAAGATAGCTTTCGTGGTACAAAGCAACTAGTATAACGACTCCCACAGTGGATACGAAATGTAGGTATGTACGTATAATATAATGTTAAGTGTTAAGTTACGATAATAATAATGATATAGAATATCAGTTGTTTGAAGGTTTTGATGGTGAAGTCGTATCCATGACTCCACCATTTGTATTCTGCTCTTCAAGTAGAAGGGCATCTTCAAGGTCACTTGATCTTTCAGAGTGTGGTGGATCACATATTGCCGGTTGGTCTTCATCTTTGGAGGTGTCCCGATTTTCCCAGTTATAATGTATAAAGGGACAATTTTCCTTCCTGCATTGCGGGTAGTCCCAGCATAATTTATAGGGTTTGTTCTTTAGAAGGTCCTGGGACACATATAGGAATTTACAGGTTCCTTTTGACTTTTTGCAGCTTCTTTGGTAGGGGCACAAAGTTGGAAGTGTTGTTGGCCTGGTTTCCTTCCCTTTTTTGCCTTAGTAGTTTGTTAGGCGGGTCTTTTGCGATCGGAGGCGTATATTACTAAGGACATATTTCCTTGTACATTGTAAGTAGCTGTAGCTCTGTCCATATTAGTTCACTGATACAATAACGTTTACGAATATGAAATAAATTGTACGTGAAGATATCTAAATGGTGATGTGGTAATTAATTGATTAACAGGGTTGTATCTGCCACATCACATCAAAGTGCTAAGTTTGCTAAATTTTAGTTTCGTGAACGTTGGGAATAAAGGTATATAGGCATATAGGAGCTTCTTGATAGAATGGAGGAAGAGAAACAGGAGAAGGTACCACACACATTCACATGCAGAAAAGGAATTAAGTGATTTGGAAACAACTGATGAAGAACTACTGAAGTGCAGCCAGAATGAAGAAATGTCAGGATTAGAAGATGGAGAATTAGCCATGGATGACTAAGAGTGGGACCTTCTTCTATCTAAAGGAGAGGAGGTTAATCAGGTAATGGGGAGCAATGAGTGTGAAGAACCGTATCCACTATCAGAGGAAGAAGAAAAGATCATGCTTGCAGCCCTAGTGGATTACGAAAGCAACTCTACCTAAATGTTGTAAAGTCACAGTTATGATAGTTGGAAGTTCTGCATCGCTATATACATGTAAATTAATTAACAGTATAAGATTATATTCATTAAGTATGATTATAAAAGGACCATGCTTGCATTTTCTCTGATCAGTCTGATTTCATTAGTGTCGGCTATGAATATACGTGTTACGCTATTCATGCATACTCTAATATAGTCAAACATTTGCAAATAGCATTCCTGGGATTTCCTAAACTATGCTTCACTATGTACAAATATAAAGTTGCCGACTGTTTGACGTGATATATATCTATATAGTTATCCCTTATTATGTATTATGTCTGGATGCGTGTAGAATGCCAAGATGGCCTTATGCGTTACGCAATAATGCAATCATTTAGTATTCGTTTATGGCTGTGTTGTAATTCTGTTTACTGCGCGTCATTCTGGTCAGGTATCTAACTGTTAAGTATATTCATATTTGTTATGTAAACAATTTTGTTTGTTGTGGTAGTTCCCATGACATGTACGTACATAGTCTATGTGGTAACTGCACGTGTGTGAGGCTGTTCCTGTTTATCATTTCTGTTATTTCTAAGCACATTTTTATACGTGTTCTAATTTTAGTTAATAACCTAGCTTCTTTACTTTCTTCTTTTAGATTTCACAATTTTCTTTTTATTGTTGTCGACCATTGGAGATACAAGGGAACATTGAGATTGAGAAAGAATCCTGGTTACAGATCTGGTTACACGTATTTTCTCAAATTAAGGAGGCGTTTTCCTAGAAAAGTTCTCGTAGTTTTCTGGGATATTCTCATTGCTGGTATCGGCTGCTAAATTATTCATAAACATCCTTACAAAGTGGTTGTTTACGGGAGCTCTTTTTAGGGCGTGTCACAATAATGAGGGGTGTGTCTTTCGTTGACATTTTCAAATTTCGTGAAAGTTGCCAAGAGACTTAGTCACCTGACGGCGACGCATCATTTCTTAAGTTATGATAGGGTTTTTTACTCAATCGGCTGAGTTGAGCTGGAAAATAGAAGCATCGACTGACGTAGAAATGAAAGATGTCTCTGAAGACGCTTCTAAAGAGAGCAGCGAGAAACCCAAGGAGAAGGAAAAGGACGCGGATGCTATAACTTATGAAGGTACGTAGGTGATGATTGGATTGCTAATTTAGGGAGTCGAATTAAGGATTCTGCAGGTGATTGGCTAGTCAGACTAGTGATTGGCGGAATGGCTAGCTAGTCTGTTCCCAGGAACTAATTAAAGTTGGGTCTGACTGGTGTTGTCTAACCGCATTGACGTATCTTTGTATCTAAATACGCTTTTGCTTTTCCTTTAGCATAAGGATTTGTGTTGCATACACATACATACACGATAGTAAATTTATTGGAGTCATCTGCAACGAAAATTGAGATAGATTGAACGTTTCGACCCGTAGGTCTTCATCAGCAATAATCATCTATCATAATGAATGCAACTAAAATTATTCGCTATCTTGCCCCTTCTCTCAAATACCATTGTAGAAGGAAGGCATCAGGTATCATGTACACATGTTGATTTTGTAGGCCAGGCATTCACGTATATATATGTACATACACGCAGTACTGTTTGAACAGTGCAAGCAAGGAATGGTGTATTATGTTATGTAGATATTCATGAGCATTTGAAGCTGGTAGAGAAGGGAGTTAGCCATAAAGAATCTCTACTCTGAGAGGCATAGCAGCAGTCAGGAAGAGACTGAATGATGCAGTGTTGAGGAGACTTCTTATTACCACATTTTCACCAGGTCAGGGGTGGGGCTACTGTTTGACATACTCTCACTAGTCATAGAGTAGAGGTTCATTGCTATGTTGAATATATCGCAACAAGTACACCTTATTCCTTCACTTACTAGTATTGGACTACAATATACGAGTATGACTTTTGTTATTCTGTACTTTGTCTGTTCTGTAGGATTTCGTTATTGTTTTGTTTTTCTAATGTTCTTTTTAAGTGTTAAAACACAGAGTTTAATTACCATAACAAGAATTTGTCAAAGGATGTTTACTTTTATGTTTATTTTGTTTTACGTATATCCATTTCCTATATATCATGTTGTATTGTTAACATATTTGAAGGAATTGGTCTCTCTGTGAGGTCCACCTAGGGATTATCACATTTGGCTCATTCTAATAAGATATGAACTAATGGACTTCAATACTGGAAGAATTACATTGAAAATAAGGCACTTTATGATATAAAGCCTTTATAATCCCAATTTGGCTCTCAATGTTATCCCACCCACTCATCCAAATTCAAGTGATGACAATAAGATTTAATCCATTTGTTTACCAATTGAATTTGTTTGTATATCTTTTGATCAATATGTACACCGCATATATAACTTATGTTATCTTGCCTTTACCTTTCCTAAGGTTCAACAACAAAGTCAATTCTCATGCCCTTTTTAGAAGAAGTGAGTATCTGCCATTTTGGGATGAAATCATTTTACGTTTTATTAGCTAATTACCACATATCGCTTACTTCAGCCAATGGATGCAGAGGATGCCCATATAAGGCATATCGCTCTCAAGGCTGTAGAAATTACTGCTGCTGCTTGTGATAAGTTACGTGATACGTAATAATGGAACTCAGACATTGTTTGTTGGTTTCCGAGAAAAATCCTTATAAGAATTCAAGATTGACAATCTATGTTTGAAGTGTTTATATATGGCGAAAGTAGCTAATATTACAGATAAGAAAGAAGTAAGCCATGTACTAGTCATTTTCAATCTTCGAAAAAAAGAGATGAATTATAATCTTCTATATATATAAATATATTAGATTACCTTAGTATATTGTAACTTATACTGTATATATACTGTATGTATATATTAAAATATTAAAAATTTTCTACAAAAATAGTGAAGATGTAGGGATGGCATAAAAAGTAGAGAAACAAGAAAGGGATGTTACACAGTGAAGCATTAGCTGTGCATGAATCATACAACACCCTTGCTTGTAGGATTCATGTATAGCTAATGCTTCACTGTGTAACATCCCTTTCTTGTTTCTCTACTTTTTATGCCATCCCTACATCTTCACTATTTTTGTAGAAAATTTTTAATATTTCTAGTTTCTGTACTTTTTATGGAGCATGGGCTAGGAATTAGATTCGTATAATTAAAATCATTTTGGTTTCGCAACCTTCGACTGATTACGACGTCATTAAAATGGCGACTTTATTGAGGCCTTGACTCTAGGGTCATGAAAACCGCCATGCTCAATAATAGCGTTATCGCTCTCGCTTCTACAAAAGAATACAGCTCGGAAAATTTGCAGTAGTTTCGTGTAACAATTAGTCCAAAAGCTTATATAGTTTTTTAGTTATGGCTGACGAAGAAGAAGAAGAAGAAGAAGAATATGAAGAAGACAAAAATGGGAATTTTTAAAGTTTATTATTTCGCCAGCGGGACATATTCGCTTGCTTTTAAGGTCTATTTAGAGTATGTATATTGTATATTTAGCTATACATAGCCTTGTTTTGTCGATTTTCGGCCTATTTCGGGATTTCGCTCCTATACCAATGTATGGGGAAAACGAAAAAAACCGTGTCATCCCTACATAGGGAGTACTACCGTACTCCCTGATATATAATTCAGTAGAGTTTGTGTGTTTATTTGTTTGTTACTGTGTTACTCCGTCGTTTTTGGATGAAATGCAGTCTAACTCTCACAGATTATGGAATATCTCTTGGGAAGTGACATGAAGTATTTTACTTACGAAAATTCGTTGTTGCCGAGAAGAGCGTCCAGTCTCAAATTTATGTAAGGGAGAGACGCCATTTTTTATCGTTGTTCGTAAATATGTAACTCGCCGTCTAGCTGTAGCGGAGAAGCCCGCCTTCGCTAGTGCATAGTCTAAGAGCCTTTAAGAGAACTCTTGCCATAAATTACATGGCTCTTTATTCTACTCCCTTCTCTCTTGATCTAATGTAAATTACATGACTCTTCACTCTCCTTTTCTTAATTGAATACCCCTTTACTCTCATCTCTTTTCTGTTTACAAAAGTGCATGCTTTATGTTTCCTTAGCCTCTTAGGCTTGATAACCATGTATGTGATTTATGATTTAAATTACTCATGCCTCTTTGCTCTCTGTTCTCCTCCCAGGAGTGCTTGTTTATTTATTAACCTTTCTGGATCTACTCCCTTAGGTACATTTCCTTTGGCTCCTATCTCTCTCTCTCTTTCTTTCTCTTTTACCTTTGCATGCCTTCATTATTAACTGTCTCATTACAAAAATATACAATGTATGAGTGAATGGGAGTGAAAAAAGAGAAAATAATCTGAAAAATTACAATACAATCTGACAGGAAAAATTACAATAAAGGGTGATGGGTGGAAGAGGCATATGAGGGCTATGGAAGACTTATAGAGTCTGCTAAAAATGTTCTACAAAAACATTACACAGGTATAATCTAGTCCTAGGACTTTAGTTAAATATATAGGTTATAGTTATATGACAGTTAGATCACTCTCTAACTCGCTCTGTAGGTTATAGTTATATAACAGTTAGATCACTCTCTCTCTCGCTCTCTCTCTCTCTTTTTTTTTCACCTGCACATGTCCATAATTAATCAAAAGGTAAGTACAAAAATAGTTATCATATATTGTGTGTAGATGATTGGGGTAAACAGCTTACAAAAGGGCAAAATAAAAACATTACAGTTCGAAATTAAAATAAAGATAAATACAGCAGATAGTGAATGGTGACATGTGAGGGCTAGAGTTACTCCAGTTCCTGCTCATGAGCCCTACGAAGGCACAGCACAATTAATAAACTTGGCTCTAGCATAACTATTTATAGTGTTAATATGTTAAAGGTTCCTTTAAATAGAATTTTCCCAATTTCTTTTGCACCAAATGTCATAGGACCGGAGGATGCAGCTTCTGATTACCTTCATTTCCAGCTCTTTTCTTTCTTTTTTGTTGACTCTGACTACATTATACAGGCTGTCAAAACTGGCTGTGTTGATGAAACCTCTTGATCCTACTTCTACTGTGATCAGTTTTGCATTAAAACCATTTCTCTGGCATCTCCTTTCTAAGTTACTGTATTTGAACCTCTTTCTCTCATGGGCATGTTCAAAGGCAGTTTCAAATGCAATGGTCAGCTCAATGATGATTATGGATTTTGAGGTATCATTCCAGATGACTAGATCGGGTCTCAGATCAGTTGTTACAATGTGCTGTGGGAAGGAGTATTCGGTGTCCAGGAGGTCCACAGTTAGTTTACTCCCATTAGGAAGGTGGTGCTTGAGACAGCGATACAGATCCTTTAGCACACTGTCGTGTCTGAGGTTGAAACGGCGATGATTCAGGGCAGTGCTGCAACTGTTTAGAACATGTGAGAGGGTCTGCTTTTCGGGGCAAAGCTTGCAGGTGGGCGATGGAGACTTCTTCCACAGATGTAGGTTGGCATTGTGGGGTAATGTATCCGTGATGGCATTGAGGGCAAATTTGAAAACATGCAGGGCTGGCAGGAGTGATGGGCAGTTCCTCAAAACAGAATATGGAATTTGGTCGGTTGGACTAGGTGATGATGGTTTAGAATAAATATTACCTCTTCACTGCAGATGGGTGCCATGTCAAAGGGGACCGTTGGTTCAGCGACTATCTTCATCCAGTTTGGTCTCGTGAATGATGCAGGATCACTCTTATAGGTCTCCTTGAAGTATTTGTCAGCCTGGCTCTTGGTGAATTGAGGTTGGATGCTTGTGTATTTTTCATCATCATCGAGGAGTCTACTTACAAATCTCCTGAAGTTGCAATGGCATTCTTTTCTCTCATTTTGTGTCTTTCTCTTGATTTCTTTCTTATTCTCTTCTTTTATTAGTTTACTGTATCGTCGAAGCAGATTATGGAAATCCTGAGCAAGCACTTGGCACTCCTTTTCGCTTCCACTTTTTCTGAGACTCCTTAGCTGTTTCTTAATTGCTTTCTTTTCTTCTCTAACCTTTTTCAGTACTCTATTATGTGGGTGTTGGTTGTGTTGATGTGACTGACCAGGGTGATGATTGTGTTATTGTGATTGGCCAAGGTGGTGATTGCCTGGATTGTTTGACTTGTAAAGGTGCTCATATATGCCTTTGGACAAGATGTCATTAATTTCATCAACTGAATGTGAGGCACATACCTCAGGCACAAGGTTTAATCTAAAAAAATCATCAGCAGTTCTCCATTCTTCTTCAGTTTTTGGTACTTTTATGTGAGGTAGTGTCTTGAATGACAGTGATGGTGGTAGGTGGGGGTTGGCTGACTCAGTCTGGACTATGGTGGGCTCACCTGGATCAGCTTCTTGGACTGAGGCTTCATTGGTCTGTTCAGAGTCCAACAGAGTAGGGTTTTTGCATGTTGCACTGTTCCTCAGATGTGTTTCTAGCCTTAGGTATAGTTTTCCACACTTGGGACATGCTTCCTTTCTCACCTTGTTTCTCTTGTAGAGTGTTTTCTTTGACAGAAGGTGGTCATAGTCTCTGCCTTTCCTCTGAGGGCATCCTTTCAGGTGGTTACCTACCCTGACAAATACTTTCTGGCAGAAGGGACAAGTGTTAGAAGTAATCCATAGTCTGAGGTGCGAAAAACTGAAAAAACCTCACAACTTTAAAAATGGCATAGGGAAATCCACAAAACTCCACTGACTGAAGGGTTATACCTTAACAAAACAGTACCACTAGATAGTTGGTTTGAACATTAGCTCTAGATAGGAGATTAGGCAGACCACTCTACACTGCACTTAAGGGACTAGTCACTTTAATTAACACTCTCTCTCTCTCTCTCTCTTTTGCCTATAGTGCATGCCTCCTTATGCTACGCCATCCTCACTTGTGGTTTGTATTAAAATTCAAACTTTGATTTTGATTGGTTTGCTTCTCCAATAAGATGAGATGGAAGACTGTTTCTTTTATTGTTGGAAGACTGTTGGAAGCAGACAAATGCTTTAGATACGTACCGTAGGAGACTCATTCTTGCCACTTCCAAAGTGTGATGATAACTTTGTAATTCCAAAAAATTTGATTGGAATCAAAATTTATATATACAATTCGCATTTAATTGCCCATCACAATTAAAAGCCATCCTATGGTATGTCGGAAATTTATATGCCCGAGATATATTTTGTTTATTATTTATAGTCTGTATTTATTTGGTAGGCTAGAAGGTGATCTCTATTGACTGTGAAATTGTCGATTTTCATGAAAGAAAACTTTTAAAACAACACTGTCATAGTGATTCCCTACACTATTATGATATAAGTGAAGATGATGGTCTTTTGTTGAAATCATACCTTGTGTCACCTTTAAAATGGGATTAAGTATAACACACCTTCTCTGGTTGCCATAAGTTAAATATGTGGCTATGGTTATTTGTAATAGGGGGCTATATAGTGCAACTCTATTTCTGTTATCCAGGTGCATGGTTTATCCATATGTGTAGTCTCTATATAGTTGTCCATACTTGGATATGTTTGAGTCATTATAAGTGGAGGACTGCTTAGTCCCTCACAAGAAATGCACATAAATTGTACAAGTGCAGCTCTAATTGCTGCATGATTAAATTCAGTGCCTGTGATTTGTTTTGAAAGGGCTCTAAAACCGCAATTTCCATCACCTAGAACCTCATCTTGAATATGAGGATATATTTCAGGGCATGGCTTAGGATTGATTTGATCAAGTTCTGCAGTTTTTTCTATAATTTGAATAGTGGTGTACTTTTAAAGAGTGGCTATGGCACCCTTTTTCCATTCCAAAGTAGGTGGTGGTTTTACTAAAGAAATACCCAGGTTAACAGTAGTAGTGTTACTGCTATTACTAGCTGTACTTATTTGGCTACACTTTTTTTGGAAGAAGCACTTCCTGCTTTAGGAGCTCTTCTCTTTCTAGTGCTTTTGCCTTTTTTTGTTTGTACTGAAGACACCTGATGTGCAATTGTAGGTGTGTCAGGTGTTTCATGGGAAACACATACTGTTTCTGGGAACATGTCCTCATTCATCTTATAAAATGGCAGAGGAGCATTACTAATTTTGTCAGGTCGTAATGGATAAGTGACATTACCTATTGAAGGCAGGCTACTTGGTCTGATTTCATCTTGTGCATCACACCATTGTAGTAGTAGCTTGTAAAACTCATTAATGTGAATTGCTGAAGGATTATATTTCCAGATTGTTAAGTCATCAATGTTTCTGACCCTACTAAGGGCGACATAAGCTTGACCGCTTGCAAAAACATTTTTATTTAATAGTACAATAGCCTTCTTTACTGTCATGCCCTGTACACGATGGACTGTGACTGCATAACCAGGCATCACAAGAAATTGGCGACGCACAATATGATAGGATGCTCCTGCTATTTTAATGATTTGCTTAAATCGAGGTAAGGCTAGATGTTCCCTTGGTTTGTCAACTTGACACAATACAATACAATTTGTAGCAAGTGAAATAATTTGAGCAATTGTGCCATTTACCCAACCTCGTTGAACATTTATGTTTCGTTTTACTACAACTCTTGCACCCACTTTCAAATGCAATTCATCAGGAAGTCTGTCTGAAACTTTCTGAATTCTTTTTTTTATCTGTAGCCCTTATTGGCATAACATTGTGATCTGTGTCAATAGTTTCATATTTCATACTGACACCATCCAACATTTCTAAGCATAAATCATTGTAGTGTTTGCATTCATCTCGTTTGGAGCAGATTATCGCAGTAGCAATAAGGTCTACTTTCTCCAGGTCTTCCTGTTGCCATCTAGATGCCAAGATGGTTGCCACCTCTTCGTCATGTATACCCATCCTAACTTTGTCTAGTAGACACTGCAATTGGGGATCTTTAGCCCTCACTACTTCCCGTAGTAAGACTATGTTACATGTTTGATTGTATTCTTGTCTTTAGAGAAGAAACCTCTTTGTCTCGTAATAATTTGTATTTCTAGAATTCATCAAAGTCCCCCTTATCAGAACCTTCCTCAAATGTTGAAGGGTAGGACTGTTGTTCAGCCATTTTCTTAGCAGCTGTTCTTCTTTCACTTGGAAGAATCGGTCTCCACCACTTGTAGTAGTCAGGGTGGGTGATTGCTTTCAGTTTATTTGGTCTTTGTAGGTATGTTTTAAATTTAACCATATAGAAAATGTCTTCTGATTCAGGTGGAAGCCCTTCTAAGAATCTCTTATGTTTAAGACATCTTGTGGCTGGTCTCACCTCAGTGGGTAAGTAAATAGCTAAACGTGACATAGAGTGCTGTTGGTAGCTCATCAGCACCTCTAAAGCCTCAACAGCCCCTATGACTCTGGTTTTGAGGTACCTTTCAGGTGCAGATGAGCCCTCTGGTAACTCAATATTTGTGGTAGGTTCGGCCTTAGAGATGTACTTGGCCAAGTAAATTTCAAAACCGTGTCTACTAACTCGCTGGACATTCAATCCTGCACCCCAGACCACTGGCATTTCAAGGTTGTAAGGCACAACCATTTTGTCCTCATCATGATGGCGTGCATATAAATAACGTGTGTAGTCTTCATCTAGCTCATCCATCTCCTGAGGTACATTATAAGGAAAGCCAAACTTACACTTGTTAGTAGTCTGGCCAAAGGCCTTTTGGAAGCATTTAGAGGTGCATGTACCATGCTTTTGTAGCTCTTTAACCAACTTCCTTATGTATTTGGCTGTGGGATTTTTTGTATCTTTGGCACGTGGCATTTCAGCTACAACTGCATTATCTGGGATAGTTCCAGGCTCTATCCAAAGCAGCATATGCCACTACCCTGCTCCTCTTTTCTGGTATTCCTTCTTCCAGACATAGTCCACAACCTTTCCTAGTGGGGCTTCTTTACCCTTTTTGAGGTAATTATTCATAAACCACTGAAACCTCTCTTCTGCTGCCATGACAGACACATCAGGGTAGCTACCCACTGGTTGGGAGTTTGTGGCAGCATCTAACTGGATGTCCTCTGGTTTCTCAGCCGCTCCCCATCCTGACTTAACAGTTGCTTGGATGTGTGGCAAAGTATCATTTACGGTCAGAGTAACAAAGAAGTCGGGGAGACCTCTTGTTTGGGTCATGGCAATGAGATCCAGGCCAAACACCTTCCAATATTGGGGTGATCCAGGAATGCAATTTGGCATCTCTTTGCCATATGAAGAGTAGGGGTCATCACTTTGTTCAGCTGTGAGTACTTTTTGGGCTGTCAATTTCTCTGTTTGTTAAGCAATATTGACAGTTTTGGCAGCATAAGCTTTTAATCTGAGCTTTGTCATCAAATCAAATTTGAAGAAGGGATAATGGCGATCTCTGGCAAAGCACCCTCTCACATCATACAGCCTCATTTTTGTATGGTCTGCAAACTCCATAGGACAACCGAAATACCACCCACCAAAGCCATATGGGTGAAGATGAGGAAACAGCTTTGGTTCTAGGTATATCTCTCCATAACGCAGCTTTGTCATAGCTTTGAGCTTATCAATAGCCTGCTCCATCCTCTCACTTTGACCTTCTCGAGGATGTTGCATTCCAGCTGCTTGCTGTACACTGTGGATGGCTGGAAACTGATCGAAATACTGAGAACTGGAGGGGAAAATCATCCCCAATGCTTTTTGTTGAAGAAGGTCATCATAAGTAAATTGCTGATGTTCAATCAGCCTAGGATTGAGAATTGATGGCCTTTCCTGATATCTGTACAGTGTCTCAAAGTTGGAGTAAAACTCACTGTACAGGTGGTTGTGCCCCTTCAACCACTTCAAGGACTGATGTATTCTTACATCACTCTCTGGCTTCTTGCTGTGCTCCCTAATATCTTCCTCTTTGGCAGCTAAAAAGCCAAAAAGCCCATAATAGTGTCTGTCCTGCCTGTGACCTGTGTACACTTGGCCTAGGACATGTCTATACTGTCTGGGTGTAGCATCACGTTATGTGGTTGAGTACAGCCCAGAAAGACTGACTTGCCTCTTCTCGTAGTCATTAGCTAGATTAGCAATGGCTCCTGGCAACTCCATATTCCAATTTTTTCACTTACCTTGCACCTATTGGAAGTTGGAGGCAAGTGGACATCCCCACCATGTTGGTCTGTGGGAATGGCCTTTCCTTTTTTGCACACTGGGCAGCTGCACCATTTACCATTGGTATGGATAAATGTTAGCTTGTGCTCATAAGGCAGAGCTTTCAGGTATGCATCTCCAGGTGACTTTTCTATGGTAACATCCTTTGGAGGGGGAATAAGGCATGTCCGACTGTTGTCTACAGTGGAATAGAGTATTTTCCCACATTTGTCGAATTTCTTTTGTTTAACTATAAGATTTTTAATCCCTTTAAGTTTTTCTTCTGATACATTGAGGGCGTTGCTATCAGTGCACTGAAACGTCTTGATTTGTGCACATTTCTTTGCCCTCTCTTGTGCATGTCTGCTGACATTGTGCTGTAGTGTTGCTCCTTCTTGGTTGCTGGTCTACAGCACCTAGACATCTTCCACCTGCTACACCAATGTCATACCCAGCTTCGGCAGAGGTACCTGTGGGTCTGCCACCGGACTTACATCATACCCAGCTTTGGGAGTGGTACCTGTGGGTCTGCCACCGGACTTACTTACATCATACCCAGCTTCGGCAGTGGTACCTGTGGGTCTGCCACCGGACTTACTGACATCATAGCCAGCTTCGGTAGTGGTACCTGTGGGTCTGCCACCGGCCTTACTTACATCATACCCAGCTTCGGCAGTGGTACCTGTGGGTCTGCCACCGGACTTACTGACATCATAGCCAGCTTCGGTAGTGGTACCTGTGGGTCTGCCACCGGCCTTACTTACATCATACCCAGCTTCGGCAGTGGTACCTGTGGGTCTGCCAACGGACTTACTGACATCATAGCCGGCTTCAGTAGTGGTACCTGTGGGTCTGCCACCGGCCTTACTTACATCATACCCAGCTTCGGCAGTGGTACCTGTGGGTCTGCCACCGGCCTTACTTACATCATACCCAGCTTTGGGAGTGGTACCTGTGGGTCTGCCACCGGCCTTACTTACATCATACCCAGCTTCGGCAGTGGTACCTGTGGGTCTGCCACCGGACTTACTGACATCATAGCCAGCTTCGGTAGTGGTACCTGTGGGTCTGCCACTGGCCTTACTTACATCATACCCAGCTTCGGTAGTGGTACCTGTGGGTCTGCCACCGGACTTACTGACATCATAGCTAGCTTCGGTAGTGGTACCTGTGGGTCTGCCACCGGCCTTACTTACATCATACCCAGCTTCGGCAGTGGTACCTGTGGGTCTGCCAACGGACTTACTGACATCATAGCCGGCTTCAGTAGTGGTACCTGTGGGTCTGCCACCGGCCTTACTTACATCATACCCAGCTTCGGCAGTGGTACCTGTGGGTCTGCCACCGGACTTACTGACATCATAGCCAGCTTCGGCAGTGGTACTTGTGGGTCTGCCACCGGACTTACTGACATCATAGCCAGCTTCGGTAGTGGTACCTGTGGGTCTGCCGTTCGAAACACAGTACCCAGCTGAAGCAGTTGTACCCAAAGGTCTACCCTTTGTCACTGTTTTACTCAATGCAGTGTTTTTTAGCGATTTAGATTTAAGAGAGACACCACAGTGTTTGCACTGTTTTGGCTTAACATGCACACTTTTATTACAATTATAGCAAGTTCTAAAGAGGTTTCGCATGTTTAAGACATTTATGTACTTCTCACCAGTTTCCTGATTGTTTCAACTGATATCTTGAAGTAGATATTATTAATTCTGCAGATACAGATTGGGAAATGTAAGCTACAGTTTTTAAGTAGAGTAAGTTTTTCCTCAAGTAATCAATAAGCTTATTTGATTCTAAGCTAAACTTCTTTCTCACCAAGGACAAGGCAGAACAATATAACAATAGATCAATTGATCTGCAAATGGAGTAAAAGTGTCCTATTGACTAATCTTGAATGTGCTATCTAAGTAATGTACGTACAGCTGAACCCATTTCAGATTGTAAGGATTTTAATCTACGAGCTATGTATGCGTTTGATACAGGTAGGGTACGAATGGAAAATATTCAGTTTTTACTGACTGGTACCGTACTTCCTTAAAAATTTAACCTCTTCATAATTGTACAGGTCTTTAGCTAGTAAGTATATTCCTAATTGAACTTCATTAGAAAGTTGACTTGCTTCTGGCCAATAGAAAAATACAGTTTTTTAAAGTATAGTAACTCAGAGGTCTACCCTTTGTCACAGTTTTACTGATTGCAGTGTTTTTAGCAATTTAGATTTAAGAGAGACACCAGAGTGTTTCCACTGTTTTGCCTAACATGCACACTTTTATTACAATTATAGCAAAATCTAAATAGGTTTTGCATGTTTTAGACATTCAAGTACTTCTCACCAATTTGCTGATTGTTTCAACTGATATCTTGAATGTATGTATGCAGATACAGATTGGAAAATGTATAAGCTATGATACACACATGCCATTTCTTTAGCTTTAGTGAGTATATTCCTTATTGAACTCTATTAGAAATTTAACCTCTTTCTGGCCAATATTATAATAGAATTTTTTCAGTATAGTAACTTTTTCCTCATGTAAGCATTAAACTTACTTGATTCTAAGCTAAACTTCTTTCTCACCAAGGACAAGGTAGAACAATATAGCAATAGACTTCTTTAACTTGAAGGTGTAATTATATCTATTAATTAGCGCAGCTATAGTGTTTATAGGTGCAAGCCATATGTATGTTCATATATCCCTACATCTTATTTTTATGAATTATTTATATTAAGCAAATTAAAAATATCCAGTATAATGATAGCTGAAGTAGGAATGATGCGCCCAAATAAAGAAATGATGTGTATGGTTAAGTCACTTAAATTTCAGTATGCCTTATCACATGGTCACTCTCTTGTTTTGCTACTTTTTCCAGATGTGTTTGCCATTTGTTGCATGGGCCATCCCTACTTCTAATTTCATTTTTTAAGATGTTTTTATTTTGCTTGTTTTCCCCTTAATATTATTTGTTAAAATTTATTTTGTAAGTGTTCTCTTGGCGATAAATTTGCAAAGAGAGAGAGAGAGAGAGAGAGAGCAGATAACCCAGAAATCTTAATTACAAAATTGCGTCCGAAAAGGTCCCACTCTTAAGATCTTAAGAAATAACATGCTTCGTGTAGAACGCATTCAAACCTAGTGTATCTATTCCCTGGTTCAGGTTCGATTTGGTACGATTTCTATCAAAAGTAATAGGGTATTTCCTTCGACAGGAGCGTTAGCTCGAGAAAAGAAAGAATAATAATAATAAGACTGAGAAAGTGAGGAATTTTTCAAGATCGTGGCTTTTGGTTTTTCATTCGCTGCTGGTCTTACTCTTATTTAATGGTTATCTCTGAATTTTATGTACAATTCAATTACAATTCGAGCACTCCTTCATGATGAGTGCTACAGTTGATTTTACCATGCACATGATACCATGCATTACATAAGGCGGCCATTTTTTGTGGCCATCCCTACTATTGAGGACTACCGTACTCTATGATATGAATATTGTAACTTTTAAAATATTCCTAGTTTCTGTATGTTTTATGGAGCATGAGCTAGGAAGTTTTAAATTAATTCTGTTTCTGTTTTGCAGTCTTCAACTAAATATGATGTCATTGAAGTAGCAAAATTGCATGTTAATTATTATTCTTGAAAGACTGAATCCATGATTTTGGTATGTTGCAATGATGAGGGCTAATGAGCCCGAAACAGCTGAATTCTGCTAAACATGCATATACATGATTGGGATCAGTTGTCTGCAACTCCTTTTTTTCTAACACACTGTACAAGTGTGCAAATTCTTAAACCTTTTTCTTTCTATATATGTATATGTATAATCTTATTGATTACCTTATGTTGTAACTTGCACTGTATACAGTATAATGAAAAATACACACACTATCTTATTTTTTATCTTTACATATAAATTACTAAAGCATCTTCAATTGTAAGTTAAAGGTGAAAGGACAATCAGAAGTAAAACCAAATTATAAATTATTAACTGTAGCCTTAGCCATTGAATGTACCTCTAGAACTCAAATAGAACACACAGTCTTATTAAAGACTTTGAACATGCTCCAAATAAGGTAATTAGGTACACAGTAGCCAAAAACATTTTGCTCCTGATGACAGAAAATGGTTGACCTTAGCAATAGGACAACATAATACTATTGACTTACACCAAATGTGGTTGACCTCATAAATACCCTATTGATCATGAGTTGCACCAAAATGGCGTCTTTCCTTATTTAAGGGGAATGCGAGACTGGACGCTCTTCTCGGCATCGGCGAATTTTCGAAAACTAAATACTTCTGAGCACTTCCCAAGCAATTCTCCATAATTCGCGAGAGTTAGGATGTCACCTAAAAACGACAGAAAACGCGTGAACAAACACACACAAACTCTTCTGAATTGTATAGATTATTCTTCAGATAATATATACAGTATAGATTAGATATATATATACCTCTATATTTTGTGTCTATGACATTCAACTAAGCTATATTCTTATCCATGTGTGTACTTATATATATTGCACTGTGTAGTGTACTTGAGTGAAATTAGCCAACAAAGTATTTCGCTATAGTTATAGGCATTCGCTATGAGCAATTTTGTAACTGTATATAGTACAGATGGATAAGAATAAAGCCTTGTTGAACGTCAGCAACTTGAATTTACTAAATCTGGACATTTCAAAATGCAGGTCTTCATCAGCAATACATGAGGAATGTGAATACAATTCAGTATAAATAGGAAATTAGTAAATTCATGTTGCTGACACTCAACAAGGCTTTATTCTCATAATGATCGCAACAAACACTCCTTATTCCTACACATGGACAAGAAAAATATTAACAGATAACGTAAGAAGAGAAGACAGAGCTTCAATTACCAAAGTAATACGGTCGACCAAACCAATTCAGTCTTTCGAATCAATATAGGAACAACTCTGCCTCAAACTTGACGGGGACGTATACAAAAACGCTTTATCTAACCTTCGCTACAACTCGCCTGTTCGCTAGCTCCTTCTCGGAGGAGAGCGTCGACTTGTCATAGCCGTTCACAAAGGTATGATCTTCTTTAGCAATGAGGGGGTGACGTCGTAACATGAAGCCATACATAAATTGCGTTATGAAAACATTAGGGAGGTCTGCCTGTGGCAGCCCCTAAAAATGGCTGCCGAACTCTATTAAAGGTCCCCCTCTTTGTATTATTTATATGTACTAGTTATATTTTTATGCATTAGTTATATGTAGTAGGTGTTTGTACTATTTATATGTACTAGTTATATTTTTATGTATTAGTTTTATGTAGTAGGTGTGTGTACTGGTTATATGTACTAGTTGTATGTATATACTAGTTGTATGTTCTAGTTGTATGTACTAGGTTCTTGTACTAGTTATACTTGGTACTAGGAAGGTAGTTGTTCTATGTACTAGTTGTATGTACTAGTTTTATGAACTAGGTGTATGTACTAGTTGCACGTACTATTTATAATAATTGGATATATGTGTATGTACTAGTTATATGTAGTAGGTGAATGTACTAGTTATATGTCCTAGTTGCTCTTACTTGTATGTAGTAGCTATGTACTACTTGTATATACAAGTTGTACGTTCTAGTATTATGTACTCGTTCTATGAGCTCTTTGTATATACTAGTTTCTAGTTGTATGTACTAGTTGTATGTACTATGTGCATGTACTATGTGTATGTACTATTTATAAGCACCAGTTATATCTGTATGTACTAGTTATATGCTTGTGTACTAGTTATCTCTACTAGTTGTATGCACTAGCTGTATGCACTAGTTGTATGAACTATTTATAATTTCTAGGTATATGTGTATGTACTAGTCATATGTAGTAGGTGGATGTACTAGTTTTATGTCCTAGTTGTTTGTACTAGTAGTATGTACTAGTTGTATGTACTAGTGGTGTGTAGTATCTTGATGTACTAGTTGCATGAACTAGTTTTATGTACTAGTACTAGTTATATTTACTAGTTGTAGGTACTAGTTATATGTACTAGATGCATGTACTATTTATATGTACTAGATGTATGTATTAGTTGTATGTGATAGTTGTATGTACTACTTGTATGTTCCATTTGGAGATTCTAATACTAGTTATTTTAGGTACTAGGTAGGTACTAGTTGTATGTACTAGATACTAGTTGCATGTACTAGTTAAATGGACTAGTTGTGTGTAATTGTTGTATGGACTAATTACATGTTCGCGATATATTTGTATGTATTAGATATATGTACTAATTGTATGTACTAGTTATTTGCACTAGTTGTACGTTCTATTTATATGTACTCTTTATATGTGTGTGTACCAGGTATATGTACTACTTGTATGTAGTAGCTGTATGTACTGGTTGCATGTACTAATTGCATGTACTAGTTGTATGTACTATTACTAGTTATATTTACTCGTTATAGGTGCTAGTTGTATGAATTAGTTGTAAGTGGTAGTTGTATGTACTAGGAGTATTTATTGGTTTCATGTACTAATTGCATGTACTAGTTGTATATACTAGATGGAAGGACTATTTATATGTACTAGATATAGGTAATAGTTGTATGTACTAGTTATATGTACTAGTTATGTGGGAGTTGTATGTTTTAGTTGTACGTATATAAGAGTTGTATGTAGTAGCTATCTATTAGGTGTATATACAAGTTGTACGTTCTAGAATTATGTACTCATTCTATGAAATACTTGTATGTACTAGTTTCTAGTTATATGTAATATTTTTATGTACTGTTCATATGTACTATGTGTATGTACTATTTATAAGTACCAGTTATATGTGTAATTAAAAATTTTCTACAAAAAATAGTTAAGATGTAGGGATGGCTTAAAAAGTACAGAAACAAGGAAGGGATGTTACACATTGAAGATTTATATAGCCATGCATAAACTATACAAGCAAGGATGTTGCACCATATCCCTACATATGGCAGCACTTTGCATGTTGTACCTCCCACTAGAAACTGGTGTCTATTTCCCATGTACATAGGTATACATAGGTATACAGGTAGCCTTGTTCCTTCCATTCTTATAGCTATAGATAGAGTGCAAACAAATGTTTTATTCCTTTGAACCACTTAAAATTTAAACATAACGTGTAACAAAAATCTTCATACTCAAGAGAAATCGTGACTCTGTCCTACTTCCCTATATATTTATTTACAGCCTTTATACTCACTGATAATTTCACTGAATGTCTTTGTGTGGAGTGCATTTGAAATAATAATACATAAATAACCTCTTATGGCCTTTAGCTATATACAAATACAGATCCTTTAGCTATGCTTGCATATGAAAACACCATTTGCAGTGGTTCATTCCTGAATGGTTTTATCCAAGTATACATGTTAGGGTACTGCAGCTTCATTTGTCCCAGTTCCTATGCCAATGCTGCCATATGTAGGGATATGGTGCAACATCCTTGCTTGTAAAGTTTATGCATGGCTATATAAAACTTCAATGTGTAACATCCCTTCCTTGTTTCTGTTCTTTTTAAGCCATCCCTACATCTTAACTATTTTTTTGTAGAAAATTTTTAATATTTCTAGTTTCTGTATCTTTTATGGAGTATGGGCTAGGAATTATAATTTTATACCATTTTGGTTTAGTAATCTTCGACTGATTATGACGTCATTAAAATGGCAAAATTATTGAGGCCTTGACTCTGGGGCTATGAAAACCGTCATACTCAATAATAGCGTTATCGCTCTCGCTTCTACAAAAGAATACAGCTCAGAAAATTTGCAATAATTTCATTCAACAATTAGTCTAAAAGCTTAAGTAGTTTTTTAGTTATGGCTGGCGAAGAAGAAGAAGAAGAAGAAGAAGAAGAAGAATATGAAGAAGACGAAAATGGAAATTTTTAAGGTTTATTATTTCGCCAGCGGGAGATATTCGCTTGCTTTTAAGGTCTATTTAGAGTGTATATATTGTATATTTAGCTATACATAGCCTTGTTTTGTCGATTTTTGGCCTATTTCGGGATTTTGCTCCTATACCAATGTATGGGGAAAACAAAAAAACGCGTCATCCCTACATAGGGAGTACTACCGTTCTCCCTGATGTACTAGTTATATGTTTGTGTAATAGTACTGGCTATATTTATGTGTATTAGTTGTATGTACTAGGTGTATGTACTAGTTGTATGTACTAATTTTATGAACTAGTTGTATACACTAGTTCTATGCACTAGCACTAGTTATATTTACTAGTTGTATGTACTAGTTGTGTGTACTAGATATGAACCAGTTGTAGCTTCAAGTTTTATGCACTAGTTGTTTGTTCTAGCCATGCATTAGTTGTATTTAATATTTATATGTACCGGTTATATGCACTAGTTGTATGTACAGTTGTGTGTACTATTTATGTGTACTAATTGTATCCACTGCATGTATGTATTAGTTTTATGTACTAGATATATGTAGTAGTTGTATGTACTATTGTATGTACTAGTTGTAGGTACTAGTTGTATGCACTAGTTGTTTGTACTAGCTGTGTACTAGTTTTATGTACTAGTTGTATTTATTAGTTCTATGTACTAGTTGTATGTAATAGTTGTATGTACTAGATATATGCACTATTTATATGTACTGGCTATATGTAGAGTTGTGTGAACTAGTTATATGTAATAGTTGTATGTATTAGTTGTATGTAATAATTGTATTTATTAGTAGTTTGTACTAGTTATATGTTCTAATTATTAGTTGTATGAACTAGTTATATGTACTAGGTTGTAGTTGTAGGCACTAGTTTTATGTACTACTTATATGTAATATGCGTATGTACTATTTATATGTACTAGTTAAATTTTTATGTATTAGTTATATGTAGTAGGTGTGTGTACTAGTTATATGTACTAGTTGCAAGTACTAGTTGTATTCACTAGTTGTATGGACTAGTACTAGCTATATTTACTAGTTGTGGGTACTAGTTGTTTGTGGTAGTTCTATGTAGTAGTTCTATGTACAAATTGTATGAACTAGTTGTGTGTTCTAGTTGTATTAATATATACTAGTTGTATATACTAGTTTTATGTTCTTGTTGTAGATTCTTGTACTAGTTATACTAGGTACCAGGAAGGTACTAGTCGTATGTACTAGAAACTAGTTTTATGTACTACTTCTATGCACTAGAAATGAATCACTTGTGTGTACAGGTTGTATGTACTAGTTGCATTTACTAGGTGTTTGTACTAGTTATATGTTTTAATTATTAGTTGTATGAACTAGTTATATGCACTAGTTCTATGTACTAGTTGTGTTTACTACATGTATGTACTAGTTATATGTAGTAGTTGTATGGTCTAGGTGTATGTACTACTTATATGTAATATGCGTATGTACTATTTATATGTTAAATTTTTATGTATTAGTTATAGGTAGTAGGTGTGTGTACTAGTTATATGTAC
This sequence comes from Chondrosia reniformis, assembly GCA_947172415.1. Taxonomy (NCBI): domain Eukaryota; kingdom Metazoa; phylum Porifera; class Demospongiae; order Chondrillida; family Chondrillidae; genus Chondrosia; species Chondrosia reniformis. Next base: position 3,368,351 of record OX359199.1, on the reverse strand, counting down.
TAGTTGCAAGTACTAGTTGTATTCACTAGTTGTATGGAATAGTACTAGCTATATTTACTAGTTGTGGGTACTAGTTGTATGTGGTAGTTGTATGTAGTAGTTGTATATACAAATGAACTGTATGAACAAGTTGTGTGTTCTAGTTGTATTTATATACTAGTTGTATGTACTAGCTATGTACTAGTTGAATTTTCTAGTTGTATGTACTATTTTTATGTACTTGTTGTAGATTCTTGTACTTGTTATACTAGGTACTAGGAAGGTACTAGTTGTATGTACTTGAAACTAGTTTTATGTACTAGTTGTATGGACTACTTTTATGAACTAGTTGCATGTACTAGTTGTATGTATCAGTTTTATGTAGTCCTTCTATGTACTAGTTGTATGTACTAGTTGTGTGTACTGATTTTACTTACTATTTATATGTACTAGTAAAATTTTTATGTTCTAGCTATATGCACTAGTGTTATGTACAATTTGTATGAAGTAGATGTAAGTTCTATTTGTATATACTAGTTTAATGTACTAGTTGTATGTATTCGTTACTGGTTGTTAGTACTAGTTGTATGTTCCGGTTTTATGTACTAGTTCTAGTTTTATTTTCTAGTTGTATATGCTAGTTGTATGTACTAGTACTAGTAAGCTTGAGTACTAGTTAATCTATTTACTGTGTAGGCACTAGGAAATGTAAAACTAGTTGGAGTTCTAGGTTAATGTCCTAGTTGTATGTACTATTTATATGTACTAATTTTATGTGTATGTTTCAATCATAGGTACTAGTTTTAAATACAAGTTGTTTGAAGTAGTTGTTAGCCTAGTTGTATGTGCTAGTTGTATGTACTAGTTGTATGTACTAGTTATATGTATTACTTGTTTGTACTTGTTATACGTACTAGTAGAATGTACTAGTTGTGTGTAATAGTTGTAAGTACTAGTTGTATATACTAGTTGTGAGTACTAGCTATATTTTGTAGTAATATAAACTAGTTGTATGTACTAGTACTAGTTATACCAGATATTAAGTAGGTATTAGTTGAATGCACAAGTACTAGTTATATTAAATATTTGTAGGTACTACTTATATTTACTAGTCGAATGTAATAGTTGCATGTACTAATTGTATATAATAGTTGTATGTAGCCGTTGTATGTACTAGTTATGTACTAGTTGTATGTAATAGTTGAATGTACTAGTAGGATTAACTAGTGGAATGTACAAGTAAAGGCAATATATACTAACTGTAGGCAATAGTTGTATGTACTATTTGTATGTACTAGTTGTATGTACTAGGTGTATGTACTAGTTATGGGTACTAGTTGTAAGTTCTAGTAGTAGTAATACCAGATACTAAGCAGGTATTAGTTGTATGTAAAAGTTCTAGTTATATTATATAGTTGTAGATACTAGTTATAAGTACTAGTTGAATGTAATAGTTGCGTGTATTAATTATATATAATAATTGTATGTACCAGTTTTATGTACTAGTTATGTACTAGCTGTATGTACTGGCTGTATGTACTAGTAGTATTAACTAGTGGTATGTACTAGTACTGGTAATATTTACTAACTGTAGGCACTAATTGTATGTACCAGTTGTACATACTAGCACTGGTTATATTTACTAGTTGTAGGTACTAGTTGTATGTAATAGTTGAATGTAATAGTTGTATAAACTAGTTGTATGTACTAGTATTAGTTATATTTACTAGTTGTAAGTATTAGTTGTGTGTACTAGTTGTATGTAGTAGTTGTATGTTCTAAGTGTATGAACTAGTTTTATGTACTAGTTGTATGTACTTGTTATATACTAGTTGTATATATTAGTTGTATATATTAGTTGTATGTACTGGTTGTGTGTACTAGTGGTATGTATTAACTGTATGTATTAGCTATGTACTAGATGCATGTACTAGTTCTAATAACTAGTTGCATTTACTAGTACTGGTAATATTTACTAGTTGTAGGTACTAGTTTTATGCACTAGTTGTATGTACTAGTGCAAGCTATATTTACTAATTATAGGTATTAGTTTTATGTAGTAGCTGTATGTTCTAATTGTTTGAACTAGTTCTATGTACAATTGTATGTACTAGTTATATGTACTATGTACTAATTGTATGTACTAAGTGTATGTACTATTTATAGGTACCACTTATATATGAATGTACTAGTTATATGCACAAGTTGGGTACTATAAATAGGTACTAGTTTTAAGTTCTAGTACTAGTAAAATTAGGTACTAAGTAGGTACTTGTTGTAAGTACTAATTGCATATACTAGTTGTATGTACTAGTTGTATACCAGTTGTATGTACACGTTGTATGTGCTAGTTGTAACAACTAGTAATATGTTCTAGTACAAGTTATATTTAATCGTTATATTTACTAGTTGTATGTTCTAGTACAAGTTATCTATATTAGTTATATTTAAAATTTATATTTACTAGTTGTTTGCACTGGTTGTAGCACTAATTGTATGGACTAGTTGTATGTACTAGATGTATATACTAATTGTGTGAAATAATTATACATCACAGTAGGAGTTCTAGTATAATGTACTAGTTGTATGAACTATATATATGTACTAGGTAAATGTGTATGTTATAGTCATAGGTACTAGTTGTATGTGCTAGTTGTATGAACTAGTGGTATGTACTAGTTATATATACAATGGTATATACTATTTATACGGTCTAGTTGTATGTACTATTTGTATATACTAGTATATGTACTACTTGCAGATTCTAGTACTAGTTATACTAGGTAATAGGTAGGTGCTAGTTGTAGGTACTAGCACTAGTTATATTTACTAGTTGTAGGTACTAGTTGCATTGACTTATTGAATGTTATATTTGTAGGTACTAATTGTATGTACTAGTTGTATGTACTAGTTGTAAGAACTAGTCATTTACTAGTTGTATGTAGTAGTTGTATGTTCTAAATGTATGAACTAGTTGTATGTAACACCTGTATGGACTAATTATATACTAGGTGTATTGACTTGTTGTATGTACTAATTGTATGTCCTAATTGTATTTACTACTTGTATGTCCTAATTGTATGTACTACTTGTATGTACTAGTTGTGTGTACTAGATGTATGTACTAGTAATGTGTACTAGTTGTAGATTCTAGTACTAGTAATACTAGATATTAGGTAGGTATTAGTTGAATGTACAAGTACTAGTTATATGTATTTGTAGGTACTGCTTATATGTACTAGTCGAATGTAATAGTTGCTTGTACTAACTGTATATAATTGTTGTATGTCCTAGTTGTATGTACTAGTCAATTGTTGTATAATCTAGTTGTATGTACGAGTTGTATGTACTATTTGTATGTGCTAATTGTATGTACAAATTGTGTGTACTAGGTGTATGTAGTAGTTGTATGTTCTATTTGTTTTAACTAGTTTTATGTCCTAGTTGAATGTGCTACTTGTATGTACTAGTTATTTACTAGCTGAATGTACTAGTTGCATGTACTAGTAGTATTAACTAGTGGTATGTACTAGTACTGGTAATATTTACTAACTGTAGGCACTAGTTGTATGTACTAGTTGTACATACTAGCACTGGTTATATTTACTAGTTGTAGGTACTAGTTGGATGTACTAGCACTAGTTATATTTACTAGTTGTAGGTACTAGTTGCATGGACATGTTGAATGTTATAATTGTATGTACTAATTGTATGTACTAGTTGTGTGTACCACCTGTATGGACTAGTTATATACTGGGTGTATGTATTTGTTTAAAGGTTACGGGATTCTCTACTAAATAACTACACCTATAGCTACCTTGCTTATAGCCCTGTATATGGTCCCCCGGCCCATTCCATGCATACATCTATATAACGGTACCTATACACTATGTCTATTAACCCAAGTTAAGATTATCCAATATAAGCCTATAGGAAGGACCAACCTGTTGGCTGGAACTTCTTGGTATGTAAGGGTGTGCAGGCTTGATACCCCCTTGGATTATAAGGTCATTTTGCTGTACTACTACTGAGTTCAATCTTAGACCTCCCTAAAGGCGTAAGGTCACACTAGAACCTGGGGGTATACTGCCCACACACCCTTTCACGCCCTCTTAAGGAAGGCCGAGTTCCTAAATAAACAAAAAATTAAATAAAATAAAAAATAAAAAAAATAAAAATAAAAAATAAAATAAATAAAAATTGTATAAAACTGCCAAGGACCTGTGCTTTCTGCCGTTCACTTTACGTGCTCAATGCTGACCTCACACAGCTGCTTGCATAATTGCTGTTGCTGGCACTTATACTTCCGTGAGAATAGGTAATTGCCCTTACCCCTGCCCACGCGTCGTTCCGAATACCTACCATTAACTACAGTCAACTACGTTAACCTACATTTAATGGTTACAGGATTCTCTACTAAATAACTACACCTATAGCTACCTTGCTTATAGCCCTGTATATGGTCCCCCGGCCCATTCCATGCGTACATCTATATAACGGTACCTATACACTATGTCTATTAACCCAAGTTAAGATTATCCTATATAAGCCTATAGGAAGGACCAACCTGTTGGCTGGAACTTCTTGGTATGTAAAGGGGTGCAGGCTTGATACCCCCTTGGATTATAAGGTCATTTTGCTGTACTACTACTGAGCTCAATCTTAGACCTCCCTAAATGCTTAAGGTCACCCTAGAACCTGTGGGTATACTGCCCAATAGGAATGAAATGACCCCCAGGTGAATGATATCTATTGTATTTAATTATATAATGAAAGAAACATAAAAAATAATAATAATAATAATAATAATCATACGAGAACACAATTTATATATATATATATATAGTTAGCCGAAGTCAGAGTTCTGTGGAAGAGGCCAGTTAGGAGGAGACCCTAGCCAGTTCGTTTTGTGAGGGGCGTATATAACTCTGGTAAGCCGAACTCTCCCACCGGCCTAACCGTTTGATGGTTGACTCTGGTACACCTGCTATACTTGCTGTGGTGGCTGCCCCTATCCGAAAACTAATGGCCGTTAAACAAAGAACCGTTCAGTCTGGAAGCAGACAGTGCCCCTTGCACACTGGCAGTAAACTGCCTGCGCCTCAAAGGCTCTCCCTCTTTGGAGCAAAACAGAGGACCGGCAGCTGGGCCTCTCACAGTTAAGTAGTCTAACAGGGCTGCCACTGCACACAAGTCTGAATTGGTGCTGCCTATGGTAATTGATGTATATACTCTTTCTGAACTGATCAGTTTTGGAAACTTTAATTAGCAACGAGATTGTCCAAAAGGGGGACGATGTATCCACTGACACATCGGCCAGGGACAAATGGAGCTGTGGGTTGAACTCTGCCCCATCTGGGACCAAGAATTCCCCGCACCTGAGGAATCCAAAAAATCCCACACAACATGCTGCCCAGATCAATAAATTAGAGTAAACTCTGCTTCCTGAACTGAGGGTTGACTTAATACGGCACATGATAGATGCTGTGATGGGCAATCTTGTGATCCTAGGGCCCCTATTGGCCTGGTGACGTTTAATCCCCCTGAGAAGTAGTGTCATATGCGATGAATGAAAAGAGGGATTGCTCCCATGTGGGTCAGATAATAGCTTATTGTGACGGAGAGCTGCTAGATATGACTGGATAGTTGATACACTCAACCCCTCTGCACCCAGGAAAGCCACAAACAAAGTAACCTTTTCTGTAGTTAATGGCTCGGGTGAAAGATGGAATGCTCCCGTAAATGCTAAATATCGGTTCAGCCCTGCTTGATAAACCTTCCTTGTGGAGGGAGCTAATCCTTCCTCCAAAAACTGCTGCAAAGTTGCTTCCACTCCTCTGATATCCAGCTGTGGCGAGGATTGAGCAGCAGGTCCACTAGAACTGAATTGACCTGTGAGGGAGATGAAGAGGCGAATGGATGAGTTCTAAGAAAGGCTGATGCTCTATTGCGAGATAGATCATCTACCCCCCTATTCAGTCTCCCAGCTATGTGCTCTGCCCCCAGAGCGAAAGTCGTGCTTTGCCATGAAGAAGGCCAGACAGCGTAGTAGATGAGCTGCTAATGGGTCACGAGCATGAAGGCGGTTAACCTGAGACACAGCTGCACTGTTGTCGGAGTGGCACACTACATAGGACCTGGACCACTCCTGACCCCAGACGGCACATGCCAAGGTGATTGGGAACAATTCCTTTAGCGCTATAGAGTGCATATGGAGTGCGCTACTCTCAGTCCATTGCCACTGGAGCCAGTGAGGTAGAGACCAGGCCCCGCAACCCCATGACCCCGATGCATCTGTAAATAGATGGTGATTTGACTCCTGCAGCAGGAGGAACTGGTGTACTGATATACTTGACCAGTGAGAGCACATGATGCTCCACCAGGCAAGGTCACATCTTGCTGCACAATTGAGGCGCCGTGTTTGCCCTGGCTGCATAGTGTTTGACAAAGGGAATAGATTATTGAGAAAGGCTTTCCCTAGGGGAAGGACATGGCAAGCATGCACTAAATACCCTAACAATGACTGCAGCTGGTGCACGTCCCGAATGCACTTGGTCCTCCTCCATGTATCCAGCAGGGATCTGAGAGCAACCATCTTGTCCTCAGGTAGTTTGAGGGACATGTTTTTGGAAGGTCAACTGTGTGACAGGACCTTCCAGTTTGTCCTCAGCAATGGGCACCCCCAGCTCTTTGCATACCTGTAATGTGATATCCAGTGCCCGGCGACACTCGATGGAATCTGGTGGTCCCAGTATCAAGAAATTATCTAAGTAGTGGATGATGTAACGCACACCTCTAGATCTCAGAATCCATTCCAATGCCTCGGCCAATGCGTTAAAGATGGCGGGTGCTGAAGCTAGGCCGAATGGCAATTGGCAATCAACGTAAACTGAGTTCTGCCAGGAGATTCCCAAGAAGCGACGGTCCTCGGGATGAATTGGGACCATCCTGTATGCCTCCCGGAGGTCAATTTTAGCCAGCAGGGATCTCTTACCCAGAAAGTGCATGAGCGAAGCACCATCATCTGGGGAGGAGTAGGAAACAGGCGTCAATTCTCGGTGAAGGTTGTCGTTAACGCTTTTACCCTTGGGAGAGGATAGATCCACTATGACCCTCCACTTTCCTGGGGTTTTCTTTGGAATAACTGCCATGTGGCTAGTAATCACATTGGGGCACTCCTGTGGATGTAATGGACCCTTTGAGCTTTTATGAACTCACAGATGACATCTCCTTTGCTCTGAGAAGACCGGGAATTTCCTCTTGATGAACCGCATTCCGGCCTAGATACCAAGCCGATGCGAAAGCCCTCCTGAATACCTGCAATCAGGCATTGTGTCCACTGCCTGTCAGGATGTGCTTCTAAAGCTCTCTTCCATTGATTGGTAACCAATGGGGTGGATATCGGAGCGCCCAACACAGGCTGGGGTGTACCATGCCACTGCTCTTTGTGCTCTGACCCTAAGATCTGCAGTTGGCAGAACTGCTTAGCCAGAATGGGCGTCAACATTGTGTATGGCGGGGTTGGGCCTACCACACAGGTCGAGGAGCCTATAAATGCGAACATAAGGAGGATATTGAACACCCCTGAGGTGATCCTGCAGCTATATGGGGTGTAGACTATATTATATATGACTCTGTGAGTTGCCATGATGGTTACATCTACGTGTGTATTTGATATATATAACATACAGATATGTTCAAAAAAAAAAAAAAAAGAAGGTTGGCCAAAATGAGAGTTAATTTCAATCATGTAGAGCGCTGTAAATATTGAAATCATTATCTAGCATTTATAGGCAAGTGGTAAATATGGCTTCATAGTTATGGTAGGTTGTCCTTCCGGTATGATTCGCGGAATCCGGAGTCCGCCTGTCCCTGCGCTTCGCTGGAAAAAGAATAGGGCAGCTCTTGGCTGGGTGTCCTGGTGCAGCACACACCAGGCACTTATGAGCATAACGACAAGAGTCCCCTTGACATTCAAATCTGTTCCAGCGATGGCATATGTTCTCATGTACTGTACTCCTTCTGTCGAGAGAGCGCTTCCTGCGGGAAGCTATCGAGTCGTTGCCCAGGCTAGTGGTAGCCTCGGCTGGACTTACAGTTGGCTGGACATTTTGGTCCTCAGCAATGGAAGCCAGCCATATGTCTGGCTCCCTGCGATCCCATCTGAGGGATGGCTGCACGGCTGCTGCCTGTCTGAAGGAGCGGTCATACCGGAGCCATACCTTTCCTCGGACTTCTTTGGCCAATCTAAATATGATGTTTGCGTAAGTTATTAACTGAGGACCTCTCTCTGAGTTATAATAGGTGACCACTGCCACGAAGATAGAGAAAGCTAGCCCGCACTCCAACGGAGTATCAATTGGGCGGCTCTTGGTCTTGGCTCAGTCCTCCTTCCCCTCCTTCTGCATTTTATCAAACATTTCCGCCATAGATTCTGGTAGTAGGTCCCCCATGTCAACGTACCTCCCCCCTGAATGTTCTTGAGGTTCTGAGTTGGGATAGGTGGGAGGGTAGGATTTTCAAAAGGTTTCGCCCCCTGTGGGGACACTGCCACGGCCATTGAAGATACTGCTGTGGCATCCACGTTGCCCAGCCTTGGGCTAGGAACTGTAAGCAAAGGGGCACTAGGAGTGGAAATGGAAGCTGTCGCCTGCTGGTTGGCCAGGCTTGTGGCCAATGGTGTGGTACTAATTGCCGTGGTGGTATTAGCCATACCGGGACTTGCGGGGGCTGTCCCGAAAGAGTCCCCTGCGAGCTGGGGATTGGTGCTTCTAAAAAAAAGAAATGAAACGGGGTTGTCGTGCTAGCCTTATAAGTGCAATGTGGCATGCATGCCTAATGGTTAACCCTCTCTTTTGCAGTGGGTTTCCTGTTAAAGATTTGGTGCATGGCGCCAGGTTGGCCTCCTCCTAGCTGGTTACCCCTGTGCAGGCCTGCCGCTGAGCGTCAGCGTGATTGGAGGGATAGCAGTGGGGTTAGCATAGAACTAGTAGGCATACGCGCGGGTAAGCCTGCAGCTGAAACCCACTGAGTACTTACCCGGAGCAGCTTAGGCACTAAACAGCTGAAAGTCGCTAAGCGACTGCTGGGCTAGTATCGACAGGCTCGGTCCCGGCCGCAAGGCTGACTCGAAAGGTCCCTAATACGCCCCTTAAGTGGGTCCCAGGGACAGAGCCGAACTCGCCTGTCGAATGGCCAGTACGGTCACGTAAAGTTAATCTCCGAACCTGTTACAACGTACCTTGAAGTGCTGAGCTCGAGGACGTCGCCGTTCCGGGAGTCGACGAACTGCTGGTAGGATCGTTTGGGTTAGTTGCCATCGTTCCAAGTGTAGGATAACTAAAGTCGTTCGAAAAAAAAATTGTATAAAACTGCCAAGGACCTGTGCTTTCTGCCGTTCACTTTACGTGCTCAATGCTGACCTCACACAGCCGCTTGCATGATTGCTGTTGCTGGCACTTATACATCCGTAAGAATAGGTAATTGCCCTTACCCCTGCCCGCGCGTCGTTCCGAATACCTACCATTAACTACAGTCAACTACGTTAACCTACATTGTATGTTCTAGTTGTATGACCTAGTAGTATTTACTACTTGTATGTCCTAATTGAACGTATTAGTTGTATGTACTATTAGTGTGTACTATTAGTATGTACTAGTTGTAAGTACTAGGTGTATGTACTAGTTATGTCTACTAGTTGTAGGTTTCTAGTACTAGTAATATCAGATAATAAGTAGGTATTAGTTGAATGTACAAGTACTAGTTATATTAAATATGTGTAGGTACTACTTATATGTACTAGTCAAATGGAATAATTGCATGTACTAATTGTATATAATAGTTGTATGTAGCAGTTGTATGTACTAGTTATGTACTAGTTGTATGTAATAGTTGTATGTACTAGTAGGATTAACTAGTGGAATGTACAAGTAAAGGTAATCTATACTAACTGTAGGCACTAGTTGTATGTACTAGTTGTATGTACTAGCACTGGTTATATTTACTAGTTATACATATTAGTAGTATGTCCTAGTGTATGTAATAGTTGTATGTTGTAATTGTATGAACTAGTTTTATGTACTAGTTGTATGTACTAGTTATATACTAATGTATGTACTAGGTGTATGTACTAGTTGTACGTACTAGCACTGGTTATATTTACTCTTTGTAAGTATTAGTTGTATGTACTAGTTGTATGTAATAGTTGTATGTACTAATTGTATGAACTAATTTTATGTACTAGTTGTATGTACTGGTTATATACTAGTTGTATGTATTAGTTGTATAAACTAGTGGTATGTTGTAGTTGTGTGTACTAGTTTTATGTATTAGCTGTATGTATTAGTTATGTACTAGTTGCATGTGCTAGTTCTAATATGTACTAGTACTAGTAATATTTACTAGTTGTAGGTACTAGTTTTATGAACTAGTTGTATGTACTAGTGCTAGTACTAGATATATTCAGTAGTTGTAATAGTTGGAGGTCTAGTTTGATGTACTTGTTATATGTACTATTTATATGTACCAGTTATATGTGAATGTTCTAGTCATAGGTACTAATTGTAAGTACAAATTGTATGAAGCAGCATACCAAAGACCGTTCCTAGGATAAAAATGGCCGCAGAACTAAATTAAAGGGTCCCCGAAGCTATACAATCTATCTCCGAATTAAAAATGGGTGCTGATTTTAAAAATATGGCTATGAGCCATACTGAAGACCGTTTCTAGGTTAAAAATGGCCGCCAAATTTTATTACAGCGTCCCCGATGCTCTAATACCTATCTCTAAGTTAAAATTGTCTACAAATTTCGAAAATATGGGCTATGAAAGCGTACCAAAGACCATTCCTAGGATAAAAATGGCGGCCAAACTGGATAAAAGTGTCCCCGAAGCCCTACTACTTATCTCCTAGTCAAAATGGCTGCCGATTTCATACATATAGGCTTTAAATCTGTACCGAAGACTGTTCCTAGGATAACCAGTAGTTCGAGTTTAAAAACTCGTGGGGCTGCCGCCCCCAATTTACTCGAACTACTTGGCTGCGTCATTGGGCTTTGACATATTACTCTTAATCCTAACGATTGAGGACACTTAAGTGTCCAAAAAATTATAAATAGCGACAGAAAAGCTTCGTTAACTAAAGCTTCCTGAATGCCACCATTTGCAAAAACAATGTATTGACATATAAATTAAGTGTTACAATAGTTGCGTATGAACTCATATTATACATCTATCGACGTATAAAATGTGTTATAATAGATGCGTATGAACTCGTATTATATATATGTATATATCCATAACATGAAGCCGTACATAAATTGCGTTATGAAAACAATAGAGGAGGCTTCCTATGGCAGCCCCTAAAAATGGCTGCTGAACTTTATTAAAGGGTCCCTTGTTTGTATTATTTATTTGTACTAGTTATATTTTTATGTAGTAGTTATATGTAGTGGGTGTTTGTACTATTTTTATGTATTAGTTATATTTATTAGGTGTGTGTACTGGTTTTATGTACTAGTTGTATGTATATACTAGTTGTATGTTCTAGTTGTATATATGTACTAGTTGAATGTACTAGTTGTATGTACTAGTTTTATAAACTAGGTGTATGTACTAGTTGCACGTACTCTTTATAATAATTGGATATATGTGTATGTACTAGTTATATGTAGTAGGTGAATGTACTAGTTATATGTCCTAGTTGCTTTTACTTGTATGTAGTAGCTATGTACTACTTGTATATACAAGTTGTACATTCTAATATTATGTACTCGTTCTATGAGCTATTTGTATATACTAGTTTCTAGTTGTATGTACTAGTTGTATGTACTATGTGCATGTACTATATGTATGTACTATTTATAAGCACCAGTTATATGTGTATGTACTAGTTATATGCTTGTGTACTAGTTATCTCTACTAGTTGTATGCACTAGCTGTATGCACTAGTTGTATGAACTATTTATAATTTCTAGGTATATGTGTATGTACTAGTCATATGTAGAAGGTGGATGTACTAGTTTTATGTCCTGGTTATTTGTACTAGTAGTGTGTATTAGTTGTATGTACTAGTGGTGTGTAGTAGTATTTTGATGTACTAGTTGCATGAACTAGTTTTATGTACTAGTGCTAGTTATATTTACTATTTGTAGGTACTAGTTATGAACGAATTAGACGCACTAGTTTTACGTATGAACTAGTTGTATGTAGTGGCTATATACAAGTTGTGTATACAAGTTGTACATTCTAGTATTATGTTCTCATTCTATGAACTAGTTGTATGTACTAGTTGTATCTACTAGTTGTATGTACTCTTTGTATATATGTACTATGTGTATGTACTATTAATAAGTACCAGTTATATGTGTATGGACTAGTTATTTGTATTAGTTGTTTGCACTAGCTGTAAGTACTAGTTGTATGTACTACATATAATTACAAGGTATATGTGTATTTACTGGGTATATGTAGTAGGTATATGTAATAGTTATTTGACCTAGTTGTTTGGTCTAGTTGTATGTACTAGTTAGATGTACTAGTTCCAAGTACTAATTGCATGTTCTAGTTGTGTGTATTATTTGGTTTGTACTAGTTGTATGTACTAGTAGCATGTGCTAGTTGTATGCACGAGTTTTATGTACTAGTCCTATTATATTTACTAGTTGTAGATACTAGTTGAATGTAGAAGTTGTATGTATAAGTTGTTTGTTCGAATTGTTTGTACTAGTGGAATGTACTAATTGTATGTAATAGTTCTGTACCAGTTGTACATACTAGTTATATGTATATACTAGTCATAAATAGTAGCTATGTACTAGTTGCATATACAAGTTGTATGTTCTAGTATTATGTACTCGTTCTATGAACTAGTAGTATGTACTACTTTCTAGTTGTACACACTAGTAGTAGGTACTAGTTACATGTACTAACTGTATGAAAAATCTAAGATACCATTTTCCTACATGCTATATGCCTATTCTGTAAAAAGAGCCTATAGGGGAACTAAACCTAAAGAGAGCTTTAGATAAAGATACAGGAGTCTTTTCTTCCTTCTTTTCCCTTCTTTCATCTTCTTCTCCACTGGGTCAGACAGCCGTTTCTGGGAATTCCACCCTTCATCAGTGATCCTGGGAGTCTTTGTCTTTTTCTTTATCTTGATCTTCTGTGAATCCTTGGCTCACTATGCTAAATCTAGGGGCCTTTTATACACTATTTTGGCGCCAAAAGTTAAATAAGGTGTTAACTAAGACACATGATGAAATTTAATTTTATGAAAGGAATGTAGGTCCAATTAACTTTTATGAATTAATTATAAATCTATTAGTAATCTTGCTTGTACAGGTAAAACAGACTCAGCATAACTATAGACACAAGTAGGACATATTACGTAAGTCTACCCTTAGGTCTTCTAGTAGTAACATTTCTTTGGAGGTGGGGTAACACAATATGGGGTAACACAAGACAGTCCTTAAGCATACTAGCTACTTTTTGCTTATACTTGATTCTAACTAGAGGCTGCCGGGATAGGAAGGTTTTAAAGGTTGATTTTAGCTTAAAGCATTTGTAACCCTGCTTAATAAGCCTACTGCATAACTGCAAACTTTTAGCCTGAAAACTGGAGAAGTCACTACATATTCTAGAATGCCTAATTAGTTGTGAAATAAAGACACCATTGGCTGGGGTATTAGGAATATTACTATCTAAATGGGGGAAATTTACTATATCAAAGTTAAAGTCCTCTCGCTTATCATATACTTTAGTGATAAATTGATTGTTAGTAATGGTTATATCAAAGTCTAAAAAGGGGGATTTTTTAGGGCTGGTATTTGTCTTTTTAAGAATAAGTTCTTTGGGGTAAATATCACTAATTGACAGTTCAAAATCCTTGTTGTTAATACATAAAAGGTCATCAATATACCTATAAGTATTGGAAAATTTAATAGCTAGGGTGATGTTATCCTTAAGTAGTCCTTTCATAAACTCATACTCATAGGCAAACAGAAAAAGATTAGCAACTACAGGGGCACAGTCAGTACCCATAGGGATACCTACACATTGCTTAAATACAGAACCGTCTACACATACATAAATGTTGTCAATAAGGTAATTAAAGAGCTCTACTAAATGAACAGCTGTGACTGCTTTATTGGAGACATTGTTAGACCAAAAGGCTTTATCCTGACAGACTTCTATATATTGGGACTTTCTACAGGTATAGGCACTATAAATTAGGTTAGTAATCTTATCTTTAAGTAGGTTATGGGGGATCGCTGTATATAATGTAGAAAAATCAAAACTAGCTAGCTGGGCTTTTCTAGTGGGTATAGACCTAAGACTATCTAAGACTTCTAGTGAGTTTTCTACTATCCAAAAGGCATTAACACCAGTATTCCTATATATACCTAGGCAGTATTCTCTAAAATGTTTGAGAATTAGCCTGAGTGCCGAATTTAGAAATCTAGAAAGGGATTTGGTAGTACATTTGTGAGAGGCGGCTATGAATCTGTAGCTGTAAGGGTTCGTATGTAGCTTAGGCATCCAGTAAAAAGAGGGAAGGTTACACCAGTCTGGTTTAGGTTCTAAGTTCTCTAGTTTTAAGAAATCTATGTGTTTCCTAATTAACTGTTGGGGTTCTACTGTACATTTAGCATAAGTGGAGGTACTGCCTAGTTCTTCATTAATAATTTGTCTATAGTAGGACTTACATATAAAAATTATATTATTTGAGGCCTTATCGGGAGGGGCTATAACATACTTATCATGTAGGTCTGCTAAGAATTTCTTAATTTTAGGGCAAGTAAGGGTCTTCTTGGCTACTGAGGATTTGGTATACGATTTAGACAGCTTAGAGATCCTATCATTAATTTTCTTAAGTACAGTATTTTCCCACTCACTAAATACAGAAGTAAATACATTTTCTCTACGGGCCCAGGTAATCTTATATTTTCTAAGACCTTCCTTACACATTTTTAAAGCAGTTACCCAATTAAAGTTATTAGGTTCTCTAAATTTTGGTCCTTTCTTAAGAAGTTTTCTAAGTTTTGGGTTACTAACAATACGTAGATCACCTGTTAAAACATGGCCTAGGGGCTTGTAAATGAAGGGGGACTTGTGACACTCGCATGGTTCTGGTTTTCTAAAAACATCTGACTTAGAGGTTTGTGAAAAGTTAAAGATTTGAGGTCCTATTGGTTGGGTATACTTATATACTACACATGGGGGCTAGTACATACAACTAGCATATACAACTAGTACATACAATTACCCACAACTGTTACTTGCTGTATATACTAATTGCATGTACTAATTGTATGTACTAGTACTAGTTATATTTCTAGTTGTAGTACTAGGTTTAGGAACTAGTTGTATGTGGTAGTTGTATGTACTAATTGTATGTACTAGTTGTATGTACTAGTTGTATGTACTAGATTTGAACCAGTTGTATGTACTAGTTGTATGCACTAGTTGTTTTTACTACCTGCGTACTAGTTTTATGTACTTGTTGTATGCATTAATTGTATGTACTAGTTGTATTTACTAGTTGTAAGTATAAGTTGTAAGTAGTAGTTGTATAAAAAAGTTTAATGTACTAGATGTATGTTCTAGTTGTAGGTTCCAATACTAGTTATACTAGGTACCAGGGAAGTACTAGTTTTATATGCTATATACTAGTTGTAAGTACTAGTTGTGTGTAGTAATTTTTTGTATTACATGCAAGTAACAGTTGTGGGTAATTGTATGTACTAGTTGTATATGCTAGTTGTATGTACTAGTGACTAATTGTATGTACTAGTTGTATGTACTTGTTGTTTGAAGTAGTTGGAGGTTCCAGTACAAGTTATACTAGGTATTAGGAAGGAATTAATTTTTTTTACTTGTTGTATTTACTATTGTTATGTACTAGTTATGTGTATAAGTACTATTCATATGTAGTAGCTATATGTACTCGTTATATGTACTAGTTGTATGAACTAGTTGTATGTACTAGTTGTATGTATGAGTTGTATGTTCTAAATATAGGTTCAAATACTAGTTATACTAGGACCTAGGTAGGCACTAGTTGTTTGTAGTAGATACTAGTTGTATGTACTAGTTATGTGGGAGTTGTATGTATATATTAGTTGTACGTATATAAGAGTTGTATGTAGTAGCTATCTATTAGTTGTATATACAAGTTGTATGTTCTAGTATTATGTACTCATTCTATGAAATACTTGTATGTACTAGTTTCTAGTTATATGTAATATTTTTATGTACTATTCGTATGTACTATTCGTATGTACTATGTGTATGTACTATTTATAAGAACCACTTATATGTGTATGTACTAGTTATATGTTTGTGTAATAGTACTGGTTATATTTATGTGTATTAGTTGTATGTACTAGTTGTATGTACTAGTTGCATGTACTGGTTGTATGTACTAATTCTATGAACTAGTTGTATACACTAGTTCTATGCACTAGCACTAGTTATATTTACTAGTTGTATGTAGTAGTTGTGTGTACTAGATATGAACCAGTTGTATGTACAAGTTTTATGCACTAGTTATATGCACTAGTTGTGTGTACTATTTATGTGTACTAATTGTATGCACGTGATGTATGTACTAGTTGTATATACTAGTTGTAGGTTCCCGTACTAGTTAAACTAGTTACTAGGTAGGTACTAGTTGCATGTACGAGATACTAGTTGTATGTACTAGCTGTTTGTACTATTTATATGTACCAATTGTATGTAGTAGTTATATATAGTTGAGTGTAATTGTTGTATGTACTAGTTGTATATACCATTTATAAGTACTAGTTGTATGTACTGGTTGTATGAACTACTTATATGAACTCGTTATATTTGTATGTACTAGATATATGTAGTAGTTGTAGGTACTAGTTATATGTAGTAGTTGTAATTACTATTTTTATGTATTAATTATATGTGTTTGTACAAGCTGTATGTATATACTGGTTGTATGTGCTATTTGCACGTACTAGTTGTATGTACTATTCCTATATAGTTGTATTTACCAGTTGTAGTTGCTAGTTGTATGTACTAGTTGTATGTGGTAGTTGTATGTACTATTGTATGTACTAGTTGTATGTACTAGTTGTTTGTACTATTTATATATACTAGCTGTGTATTAGTTTTATGTACTAGTTGTATTTATTAGTTCTATGTACTAGTTGTATGTACCAGTTGTATGTACTAGATGTATGTACTATTTATATGTACTGGCTATATGTAGTAGTTGTGTGAACTAGTTATAGGTAATAGTTGTATGTATTAGTTGTATGCACTAATTGTATTTATTAGAAGTATGTACTAGTTTTATGTTCTAATTATTAGTTGTATGAACTAGTTATATGTACTAGGTTGTCGTTGTAGGCACTAGTTTTATGTACTACTTATATGTAATAAGCGTATGTACTATTTATATGTATATACTAGTTAAATGTTTCCCTTAAACTTATTATTCCACTGGTTCCACTGAATAGTAGCTGTTATAGTAGATGACATGACATGACAAGTATGAGTTGTATGTAGTAGGTGTGTGGACTAGTTATATGTACTAGTTGCAAGTACTAGTTGTATTCACTAGTTGTATGGACTAGTACTAGCTATATTTACTAGTTGTGGGTACTAGTTGTATGTGGTAGTTGTATGTAGTAGTTCTATGTACAAATTGTATGAACTAATTGTGTGTTCTAGTTGTATGTATATACTAGTTGTATGTACTAGCTATGTACTAGTTGTATGTTCTAATTGTATGTACAAGTTTTATGTACTTGTTGTAGATTCTTGTACTTGTTATACTAGGTACTAGGAAGGTACTAGTTGTATGTACTATAAACTAGTTTTATGTACTAGTTGTATGTACTAGTTTTATGAACTAGTTGTATGTACTAGTTGTATATAGTGGTTGAGTTGTATTTACAATTTGCATGTACTAGTCATATGTTTGTGAACAAGTTATATGTACTAGTTGTATGCACTAGCTGTATGTACTAGTTGTATGCACTAGATATGAATCAGTTGTATGTACAAGTTGTATGTACTAGTTGTTTGCACTAGATGCATGTACTTTTTACATATATTAGTTATATGTAGTAGTTGTGTGGACCAGTTTTATGTATGTTCTAGTTGTAAGTTCTAATACTAGTTTTACTATGTACTAGGGAAGTACTAGTTGTATGTGCTTAATACTAGTTGTACGTACTGGTTGTATGATCTAATTATATGCATTAGATGTATGGACAAGTTGTGGGTAATTGTTGTATGTACTAGTTATATGTATTAGTTGTGTGTACTAATTGTATGTACTTTACCAGTTGTTCGTACTAGAACTAGTTATATTTACTAGTTTTAGGTACTAATTTTTGTACTCGTTGTTACTTGTATTTACTAATTACTAGTTGTATGTACTTGTTACTAGTTGTAGGAACCAGTTGTAGGTTTTATATAGTTGCATTTACTCGTTGCTACGTGTATGTACTAGTTCAATGTATTAGTTTATATACTAGTACTAGTTAAATTTACTAATTGTAGATACTATTTGAATATACTAGTTCTATGTTTGAGTTGTATATACTAGTAATATGAACTAGTTGTAGTACAAATTGTATTTAATCGATGTACGTACTAATTGTATGTACAAGTTGTATGTACTAGTTCTATGTACTATTTGTACGTACTCGTTACTAGTTGTATGTACCAGTTGTATGTTGTAGTTTTATGTTCTAGTACTGGTTATATAAACAACTTGTAGGTACAAATTGTATGTACTTTTTGTATGTGCAAGTAGTATATACAAGTTATGTTTGCTAGTTGTAAGTACTAGTCAAAAGTCCTATGTTCTAGTTATATGCACTATTTTTATGTAATAATTATTATGTACTAGTTGCATGTATTAGTTGTATGTAACAGTTTTATGTAGTCCTTCTATGTACTAGTTCTATGTACTAGGTTAATGTACTACTTGTATGTTCTAATTGTATATATGAACTAGTTGTATATACTAATTGGAAGTACTGTCTAGTACTAGTTATATCAGGATTTCAGGCTATTTAATCTGGGGAGGCCAATTGCCTGAGGCTACTACAAAGGCACCCAGTACAAAAACAACAATATGTACAATAAATAAATAATAAATAAATAAATAAAATAGAATTGTCAATTCGGTTGTGTGCATATTGTTACCTAATGCAAATTGTCGCTCATGCATTAGAATAATAGAATAAAAACGTTTACATAGTTCCGTAAAATTGTTGAGGCTGAGGTTAGGTGTTGCACGAATAGCTGTAGGTAGGCTGCGCCAGAGGGAAGCACCGGTAAAACTGAATGCCTTCTGTCCGAATGAAGACCTGACCAAGGGAAGATTAAGTTGATAAGTGAAAGAGGAACGAGTGTTATGGTGGCAAGAAACATAAGAGAAGAGCCGAGACAGATAAGGTGGAGCCTGGGAGGATAAGCTGCGAAACATACACTGAGCCATGTGAAGTTTTCTTCTCAAGGTGAGTCGTTAATCCAAGTTCTTGAAGAGCAGCGTGGAAGAAGAGTCACGACGCCTATGAAGCACAATCTTGCAACTACAGTTCAGCAGCGATTCCAAGCGGCGAGATTCATCTTGAGTACAGCCAGACCAGATGTCATCACAATAGTCAAAGTGGGGAAGGATGTACGATTTAAGATAACTGAGGAGGAGAGAGCGAGGGAGAAACCAAGAGAGTCTACGAAGAAGGTTGAGATGACAGCTTACTTTTCTACAGATCATGTCAACATGATCACTCCAAGTTAGGGTATCGTTTATAAGCACACCAAGATACTTGAACACTCGTACCTGATTAACAGTTACACCATCAACAAGAAGGTCCAAGCCAGTCTCAATTTTTCTTCTACTAGAGTGAAGGAGCATACATTTTGTTTTGCTTGCATTCAGTTGCAGTCCATTGCTGGCCATCCACAGGCTGGTTGCATCTAGACACTGTTGAAGTGAAGAGTTTAAAGAAGCAAGATTGCTACTTGTGATGTAGATGGCAGTGTCATCAGCAAAGAGAACAACAGAATTAGCAGGCAGGATTGAAGGCAGGTCATTGATAAAGGCAGAGAAGAGAGAAGGACCAAGCACAGAGCCTTGGGGAATACCAGTTGTGGGAAAACCAGGAGAGGAGAATGAATCACTGACACGAGTAACCTGGCAACGATTGGAAAGATAAGACTTAAACCAAGCAACCGTAGACGAGGAGAGCCCAAGTTGGGAAGGCTTAGACAAAAGAAGATTATGGTTCACAGTGTCAAAAGCTTTAGAGATATCAAGAAACACAACCCCGATGAACTGTTTTCTGTCCAGAGCCTTGTACCCGTCATCCAAGCAGTGAAGAGGAAGCGTTTGGGTAGAATGCTTTGGCCGAAATCCAGATTGATAAGGGAAGAGAAGGTCGTTTTGTATGAGGTGAGAAGAAAACTACTCCTGGACACACCTTTCTAGAAGTTTACTGCAGACTGGAAGCTGAGAGATGGGTCGGTAATTCATGGCGGAGACACAATCACCGCCTTTGTGGAGTGGCTTAACCCAAGCACACTTCCAGGATCCAGGAAAGATAGAAGAAGAAAGGGAGGAATTAAGAATAGACGACAGAGGGTAAGAGATGACAGATCGGCCAGCTAAAGGAGCAGAGGAAGGGATACCATCAAGTCCTGGAGAGCATCTAGGCCTAAGAGAAGCTAGGGTTTCTTCACACCAAGCAGGGGTAGTAGAGGTAAGAGATAGAGTAGACTGGGGAGGAGAAGCCAAAGCAGGGGGAGATAGAGTGGTTCCAGACCCTGAAGAAGAAACAGCAACAAAGTGGTTATTAAGAATATTGGCAACAGAAGAAGAGCTCATGTTAGAGCAAGACCAGTTTTCACGTGAAGAGGAAGAAACACCAGCTGCCTTAAGAGTATTCCATAGAACAGAAGGATGAGCTTTGTTCCTGATTAAGCGAAGGAAATAGTTTTTCTTTGCCCTTCGTTGAAGTGACGTTACTCTATTCCTCTGTTCCTTGAATGCTTCCAATGATACCGTTAGTCGATTTTTCTTGAACAGTCTAAACAGTTTATTCCGATGATCCATCTCGTCTCTGATATGTTTCGTGATCCAAGGGGCAGGATTCTTCTTGACACGTACTGTCTTCAGTGGGGCATGTAGGTCCAAAACATCCAGCAAGAGTGAGTTAAAGATGTCGATCTTATCATCAAGGCTATCGAAGACATCAATTATAGACCATGGTACAATAGAAAGATCTTCTTCGAAGCTTACTTTGGAAAAGTTCTTAAATGACCTACCAGTTACTAAGCATGGATGAGGTTTAGGAACACTACAGTCGTTGTCAAGCATTATAGGCAGATGATCAGAGATAGCTAAGTCAAGAACAGAAGATTGGGATATGGGAACATTGGAAGTAACCATGAAGAGGTCAAGGATGGAATGTGAAGTAGAGGAGAAGTGAGTGGGGGAGCTAATGGGTTGCTGAAGAGAGTGGGAAGTCAGGAAGTTCAAGAGAAGTTTGGAGTAAGGTTTGTTCAGATTAGCCATGTCCACATTGAAATCTCCACAGGCAACAAGGTTCTTTTTGGCAATCATCATTTTTTCAATGCTGTTACACACATCATGGACTGACGGGGAAGGTAGATTCGGAGGATGATAGAAGAAGCCAAAGACAAGAGGGGAAGAGAACAGCCTGGAATCAATAGAGACCAACAAGAACTCAACACCAGAGGCAGAAGGCCCACAAGAAAGGAGAGCACAGGACAGATGATCAGCATAGTACACAGGAACACCTCCGCCACACCAAGAACGATCACAACGATACAAAGTATAACCAGGAAGATACAACTCACCATCACCAACAGATGAATCCAGCCAAGTTTCAGAAAGGGCCAAGACTTCAGGACGGACAGAGGACACCAGGCAAGCAACATGGTCAAAGTGACGGATGAGGCTGCGGGCGTTGAGGTGTGCGAGTTGTAACATCTTCTTCGGGTCTGATTTCTTCAGTCGCGGCTCTTGGCTGTCAGCGCAGGGTCCTGGGTTAGGTTTCACATCTCCAAAACTGAGCAGTAGTGTGTTTCCTCCTCCGCTAGGTTCCAGTAAGTTTTTTTACGATCTCTTGCGCTTTCTTCCTAGACCGACTTAGGTGTGAAAAAGCATCAATCGGTCGGTACTTCGGCAGAAGAGATGTTGAGAATCTTTGCACATACACAGACGGATACTCATAGCAATATAACGAGTCATCTTCAGCAGTCCTTAGGTAATTCTTCGCAAAAAATGCGATCCATATCAGGGCTGGCAACACAGCAAGTACACGAGCAAGTACGCGAGCCGCCATACCTTACTAGTGTTACGACTAGTTGAATATACTCGTTGTATACACTAATTGTGTATACTAGTTGTGTGTACTAGTTGTATGAACTAGTTATATGTACTAGTTGTATGTACTGGTTGTGTTTACTAGTTGTATGTACAAGTCGTATGTACTAGTTCTATGTACTAGTAGTGTGTACTCATTGCTAACTGTGTGTACTAGTTCTATGTACTAGTTTTATATACTAGTACTAGTTATATTTACTAGATGTATGTACAAGTTGTATGTACTAGTTCTAGTAAGCTTGAGTACTAGTTAATCTATTTACTAAGTAGGCACTAGTAAAATGTAATACTAGTTGGAGTTCTAGTTTAATGTCCTAGTTGTATGTACTATTTATATGTACTAATTTTATGTGTGTTTCAATCATAGGTATTAGTTGTATGTACAAGTTGTATGAAGTAGTTGTTAGCCTAGTTGTATGTGCTAGCTGTATAAAAAATCTAATATACCATTTTCGTACATGCTATATGCCTATTCTGTAAAAAGAGCCTATAGGGGAACTAAACCTAAAGAGAGCTTTAGATGAAGATACAGGAGTCTTTTCTTCCTTCTTTTCCTTTCTTTCATCTTCTCCACGGGGTCAGACAGCCGTTTCTGGGAATTTCACCCTTCATCAGTGATCCTGGGAGTCTTTGTCTTTTTCTTTATCTTGATCTTCTGTGAATCCTTGGCTCTCTATGCTAAATCTAGGGGCCTTATATACACTATTTTGGCGCCAAAAGTTAAATAAGGTGTTAACTAAGACACATGATGAAATTTAATTTTATGAAAGGAATGTAGGTCCAATTAATTTTATGAATTAATTATAAATCTATTAGTAATCTTGCTTATAGGTAAAACAGACTCAGCGTAACTATAGACACAAGTAGGATATATTACATAAGTCTACCTTTCTAGTAGTAACATTTCTTTGGAGGTGGGGTAACACAATATGGGGTAACGCAAGACAGTCCTTAAGCATACTAGCTACTACTACTAGTTGTATGTACTAGTTGTATGTACTAGTTATATGTATTACTTGTTTTTACTTGTTATACATACAAGTAGAATGTACTAGTTGTGTGTAATAGTTGTATGTACTAGTTGTATATATCAGTTGTTAGTACTAGCTATATTTTCTAGTTGTATAAACTAGTTGTATGTACTAGTACTAGTTGTATGTACTAGTACTAGTTATATTTACTAGTGGTAAGTACAAATTATATGTGCCAATATAGGCTGTATGCACTAGTTATATATATGTGTATATATGGACTAGTTGTATGTACTAGAACTAGTAGGTTTGAGTACTAGTTAATCCAGTTACTAAGTAGGCACTAGGTATATGTAATACTAGTTGGAGTTCTAGTTTAATGTCCTAGTTGTATGAACTAGTTTTGTGTTCTATTTGTATGTATATACTAGTTGTTTGTACTAGAAACTAGTTTTATGTACTAGTTGTATGTACTAGTTTATGAACTAGTTGTATATAGTAGTTGAGTTGTATTTTCAATTTGCATGTACTAGTTATATGTTTGTGAACTAGTTATCAGTACTAGTTGTTTGCACTAGCTGTATGTACTAGTTGTATGCACTAGATATGAATCAGTTGTATGTACAAGTTGTATGTACTAGTTCTATGCACTAGATATGAATCAGTTGT
This sequence comes from Chondrosia reniformis, assembly GCA_947172415.1. Classification (NCBI taxonomy): domain Eukaryota; kingdom Metazoa; phylum Porifera; class Demospongiae; order Chondrillida; family Chondrillidae; genus Chondrosia; species Chondrosia reniformis. The sequence continues at coordinate 3,344,330 of OX359199.1, read as the reverse complement.
ATGCACAAGTTGTATATACTAGTTTTATGCTCTAGATGTATGTACTATTTACATGTATTAGTTATATGTAGTAGTTGTGTGGACCAGTTATATGTGCTAGTTGTACCTATTGGTTGTATATTCTATTTGTATGCACTATTTGTATGTTCTAGTTGAAGGTTCTAAAACTAATTATACTATGTACTAGGGAAGTACTAGTTGTATGTGCTTAATACTAGTTGTACGTACTGGTTGTATGATCTAATTATATGTATTAGATGTATGGAAAAGTTGTGGGTAATTGTTGTATGTACTAGTTATATGTATTAGTTGTATGTACTAATTTTATGTACTTTACCAATTGTTTGTACTTGTACTAGTACTAGTACTAGTACTAGTACTAGTTGTATGTACTAGTACTAGTTATATTTACTAGTGGTAAGTACAAATTATATGTGAATAGTAATAGTTAATCTATTTACTAAGTAGGCACTAGTAAAATGTAATACTAGTTGGAGTTCTAGTTTAATGTCCTAGTTGTATGTACTATCAGTTTTATGTAGTCCTTCTAAGTACTAGTTCTATGTACTGGGTTATTGTACTACTTGTATGTTCTAATTGTATGAACTAGTTTTATGTACTAATTGGAAGTACTTTCTAGTACTAGTTATATGAACTAGTGTTAGGACTAGTTGAATGTACTGGTTGTATACACTAATTGTGTATACTAGTTGTGTGTACTAGTTGTATGAACTAGTTATATGTACTAGTTGTATGTACTAGTTGTGTTTACTAGTTGTATGTACAAGTCGTATGTACTAGTTTAATGTACTAGTAGTGTGTACTCATTGCTACCTGTGTGTACTAGTTTTATGTACTAGTTTATATAATAGTACTAGTCATATTTACTAGATGTATGAACTAGTTGAACGTACTAGTTTTATGTGCATGTTCTGGTTATATGTTCTAGTTGTATGTACAAGTTGTATGTACTAGTTGTATGTACTCGGTGTTTGTACTAGCTATATTTTCTATACATTTTATTAACTAGTTGTATGTACTAGTACTAGTTATATTTACTAGTTGTAGGTACAAATTATATGTACTAATATAGGCTGTGTGTACTAGTTATATATATATGTGTATGGACTATTTGTATGTACTTGTACTAGTAAGCTTGAGTAATAGTTAATCTATTTACTAAGTAGGCACTAGTAAAATGTAATACTAGTTGGAGTTCTAGTTTAATGTCCTAGTTGTATGTACTATTTATATGTACTAATTTTATGTGTATGTTTCAATCATAGGTACTAGTTGTAAATACAAGTTGTATGAAGTAGTTGTTAGCCAAGTTGTATGTGCTAGTTGTATGTATTAGTTGTATGTTCTAGTTATATGTATTACTTGTTTGTACTTGTTATACGTACTAGTAGAATGTACTAGTAGTGTGTACTAGTTGTAGGTACTAGTTTTATGTTATAGTTGTATGTACTAGTTGTATGCTCTAGTGGTATGTACCAGATGCATGTACTATTTATATGGACCCGTTATGTGTGAATATACTAGTTATATGTAGTAGTTGGTGTCTACTAGTTTTATGTTATGGTTGTATGTACTAGTTGTGTGTACTAGTTGTGTGTACCACTTAAATGTACTAGTTGTATGTACTAGGTATATGTACTTGTTATTAGTTCCATGTACTAGTTGTGGGCACTAATTTGATGTATTAGTTGAATTTACTAGTTGTATGTACTAATTATATGTACTAGTTGTAGGTTCTGGTATTAGCAAAACTAGTTACTAAGTAGGTACTATTTGTATGTACAAATACTAGTTATATGTACTAATTGTAGGTTCTGGTATTAGCAAAACTAGTTACTAGGTAGGTACTATTTGTATGTACAAGTACTAGTTATATTAACTAGTTATAGGTACTGGATATATGTACTAGTTGAATGTAATAGTTATATGTACTAATTGCTTATTATAATTCTATATAATAGTTGTATGTACTAGTTATGTACTAGTGGTATGAACTAGTTGTATGTAGTAGTTGTTTTAACTAGTGGCGTGTACTTGTACTGGTAATATTTACTAACTGTAGGCACTAGTTGTATGTACTAGTTGTACGTACTAGCAATGGTTATATATACTAGTTGTACGTACAACTTGTCTGTACTAGTTGAATGTTATAGTTGTATGAACTAGTTGTATGTAGTAGTTGTTTTAACTAGTGGCGTGTACTTGTACTGGTAATATTTACTAACTGTAGGCACTAGTTGTATGTACTAGTTGTACGTACTAGCAATGGTTATATTTACTAGTTGTACGTACAACTTGTCTGTACTAGTTGAATGTTATAGTTGTATGAACTAGTTGTATGTAGTAGTTGTTTTAACTAGTGGCGTGTACTTGTACTGGTAATATTTACTAACTGTAGGCACTAGTTGTATGTACTAGTTGTATGTACTAGGACTAGTTATATTTACTAGTTGTTGGTTATAATTGGATGTACTAGTTGAATGCAAAAGTTGTATGTACTAATTATATGTACTAGTTGAATGTACTAGTTGTATGAACTAGTTATGCACTAGTTGTTTGTACAAGTTGCATGTAATAACTGTATGTATTAGTTATGTACTAGTTGTATGTACTAGTTCTAATAACTAGTTGTATTTACTAGGTGTATGTACTAATTTTATGTAGTAGTTGTATGTAGTAGTTGTACTTGTAGTTGTATGTACTAGTACTAATTATATTCAGTAGTTGAATTAGTTGGAGGTCTAGTTTGATGTACCAGTTGTATGTACTGTTTATATGTACCAGTTATATGTGAATGTTCTATTCATAAGTACTAATTGTAAGAACAAGTTGTAAGAACTAGTTTTTACTACTAATTGTATGTTCAAGTAGTATGAACTAGTTGTATATACTAGTTGTTTGTACTAGTTGTACGTACTGGTTGTATGTACTAGTTGTATGTACTAGGTGTATGTAGTAGTTGTATGTACTAGTTATGTACTAGTTATATGAACTAGGTTTATGCCCTAATTGAATGTACTACTTGTATGTACTAGTTGTATGTACTATTTGTATGTCCTAGTTGTATGTACCAGGTGTATGTACTAGTTGGTAGTACTAATTATATATAATAATTGTATGTACCATTTTTATGTACTAGTTATGTACTAGCTGTATGTACTGGCTGTATGTACTAGTAGTATTAACTAGTGGTATGTACTAGTACTGGTAATATTTACTAACTGTAGGCACTAGTTGTATGTACTAGTTGTACGGACTAGGTGTATGAACTATTTATGTGTACTAGTTGTAAGTTCTAGTAGTAGTAACATTAGATACTAAGTAGGTATTAGTTGTATGTACAAGTTCTAGTTATATTAACTATTTGTAGGTACTAGTTATATGTACTGGTTGAATGTTATAGTTGCATGTACTAATTCTATATTATAATTGTATGTACCAGTTGTATGTACTAGTTATGTCATAGCTGTATGTACTAGTTGTATGTACTAGTAGTATTAACTTGTGGTATGTACTAGTACTGGTAATATTTACTAACTGTAGGCACTAGTTGCACTGGTTATATTTACTAGTTGTGGGTACTAGTTGTATGTAGTAGTACAAGTTATATTTACTAGTTGTAGGTACTAGTTGCATGGACTTGTTGAATGTTATAGTTGTATGTACTAATTGTATGTACTAGTTGTATGTACTAGTTGTAAGAACTAGTTATACTAGTTGTAGGTAGCAGTTGTATTAACTACTTGTATGAAATAATACTGGTAATATTTACTAGTTGGATATACTAGTTGTAAGTACCAGTTGTATGTACTAGTAGAAGTTATGTTTACTAGTTGTAGGTATTAGTAGCATTTACTAGTTGTATGGAGTAGTTGTATGTTCTAATTGTATTAACTGGTTGTATGTACCACTTGTATGGACTAGATATATACTAGGTGTATGTACTTGTTGTGTGTACTAGTTGTATGTCCTAGTTGTATTTACTACTTGTAAGTCCTAAGTGAATGTACTACTTGTATGTACTAGTTGTATGTACTATTAGTATGTACTAGTTGTATGTACTAGGTGTATGTACTAGTTATGTGTACTAGTTGTAGGCAATAGTACTAGTAATACTAGATAATAAGTAGGTATTAGTTGAATGTACAAGTACTAGTTATATTAAATATTTGTAGGTACTACTTAAATGTACTAGTCGAATGTAATAGTTGCATGTACTAATTGTATATAATAGTTGTATGTACCATTTGTATGTACTAGTTATGTACTAGGTGTATGTAATAGTAGTATGTTCTAGTAGGATTAACTAGTGGAATGTACTAGTACTGGTAATATATACTATCTGTAGGCACTAATTGTGTGTACTAGTTGAATGTAATAGTTGTATGAACTAGTTGTATGTAGTAGTACAAGTTATATTTACTACTTGTAGGTATTAGTTGTATGTCCTAGTGTATGTAGTAGTTGTATGTTTAATTGTATGAACTAGTTTTATGTACTAGTTGTATGTTCTAGTTATATACTAATGTATGTACTAGTTGTATGTACTAGTTGTACGTACTAGCACTGGTTATATTTACTATTTGTAGGTATTAGTTGTATGTACTAGTTGTATGTAGCAGTTGTATGGTCTAATTGTATGAACTAGTTTTATGTACTAGTTGTATGTACTAGTTATATACTAGTTGTATGTACTAGTTGTGTGTACTAGTTGTATGTACTAATAGTGTGTATTAGTTAATTACTAGTTATATGTATAGTTTTATGTACTATTTCTGTGTACTAGTTGTATGTACTGCTTGTATATACTCCTTGTATGTACTAGTTGTATATACTAGTATATGTACTACTAGTTATCCTAGGTACTAGGTAGGTGCTAGTTGTATCTACTAGCACCAGTTATGTTTACAAGTTGTACGTACTAGGTGCATGTACTTGTTGAATGTTATAGTTGTATGCACTAATTGTATGTACTAGTTGTATGTACAAGTACTAGCTATATTAACTTGTTGTAGGTACTAGTTTTATGTACCAGTTGTAATACTGGTTGTATGTTCTAGTTTTATGCCTATATAGTTGTATCTACTAGTTGTATTTACTAATTGTATGTAGTAGTTTTATGTACTACTTGTAAGAAATAGTTGTATGTATATACTAGTTGTAGGTACTAATTTTATATCCTAGTTGTATGTACTAGTTTTATGTACTAGTACTTGTTATATTTACTAGTTGTATGTACTAGTTGTATGCACTAGTACTAGTTATATTTACTAGTTGTAAGTATATACTAGTTGTACGTACTCAATTGTTTGTAGTAGTTGTATGCACTAATTGCATGGACTAGTTTTATGTACTAGTTGTGTGTAATTGTTGTATGTACTAGTCCTATGTACTGGTTGTATGTAAAAGTACTAGTTTTATTAACTAGTTGCAGGTACTAGTTATATGTACTAGTTGAATGTAATAGTTGCCTGTACTAATTGTATATAATAGTTGTATGTTCCAGTTGTATGCACTAGTTATGCAGTAGTTGTGTGTACTAGTTGTATGTACTAGTAGGAATAACTAGAGGTATGTACTAGTACCAGTAATATTTACTAACTGTAGGCACTAGTTGTATGTACTAGTTGTACATACTAGCACTGGTTATATTTACTAGTTGTATGAACTAGTTGTATGTTCTAACTTAAGGAACTAGTTTTATGTACTAGTTGTATGTACTAGTTATATACTAGTTGCATGTATTAGTTGTATGTACTAATTGTATGTACTAGTTGTGTGTACTAGTGGTATGTAATAACTGTATGTAATAGTTATGGACTAGTTGCAGGTACTTGTTCTAATAACTTGTTGTTTGTACTAGTACTGGTAATATTTACTAGTTGTAGGTACTAGTTTTATGCACTAGTTGTATGTACTAGTACATGGTATATTTACTAATTATAGGTATTAGTTCTAGCTTTTTCCTAGACTAAGCGCATAGTGTCTGAGAGTTTTAAAATCGGCCCTTTTTAACACGTTATATCTTCAATATTGGTTGTTCAATCTCGCTCAAATTTTTGATTTCGCTGACATTTAAATAAGCGCTTCGATGTATACCAGTTTAAGTTAGCAAATCGTTTCTGTTAGAACGAAACTTGCTTTTAAAAGTGTTTATAAAAAAACGTAAAAGGACGAAGATCAGTCATATGGGACCTGTGTAGTTGTAGGTACTATATGAATGTACTAGTTGTTGGTTCTTGTACTAGTTATACTAGGTAAAAGGTAGGTTGTAGTTGTATGTACTAGATACTTGTTGCATGTACTAGTTGTATGTACTATTTATATATATACAAGTTATATGTACTAGTTATATTTACTAGTTTTATGTACTAGTTGTATTTACTAGAAGTAAGTACTAGTTATATGTACAACTTGTATGTACTACTTGTATTGCGCACGGCCATTTTTTGTTCTCTCTCACTGTTTTTAAACGTTCTCACAATAGGACGGCCTTAAGCGCTCTTAGTTAGAAAGCTGCATGCTAGCTTCGTGGCTTCGTCAAAAACCTCCTTGGCCATTTTCACGGTTTCCGCCATTTCCGCCGTTTCCACTGCCCCTGTTGTGTTTAATTGTTAAATGTACTAATTGTGTGTACCATTTATAATTACTAGGTATATGTGTAGGAAATGGTTATATGTAGCGGAGGTATTTACAAGTTACAGTTCCTCGTTTATTGTACCAGTTGTATGTACTAGTTGAATGTACTAGTTGTATGTTCTACTTGTGTGTACTAGTTGTGTGCACTATTTGGATGTACTAGTTGTACTTACTAGTTCCTTTTACTAGTTGTCTGCACAAGTTTTATGTACTAGTACTAGTTGTACTTACTAGTTCCTTGTACTAGTTGTCTGCACAAGTTTTATGTACTAGTACTAGTTGTATTTACTAGTTTTATGTACTAGTTGTACGTACTAGTTTTACGTATACGCTAGTTGTATGTAGTAGCTATGTACTAGTTGTATATACAAGTTTTAGGTTCTAGTATTATCTACTCATTCTATGAATTAATTGTATGTATTAATCGTATGTACTATTTGTATGTACAATGTGTATGTACTATTTATTATAACTAGGTATATGTGTCTTTACTAGTTATATGTAGTAGGTGTATGGTCGTGGGAATTGGAGGCTGTGGTTCCGAGCTGACAAGAGGATGGGTATTGTCCAGTTCAACCCCCCGACGGAGCAGGGTGCTTAGCCCCTCATGTGGCATCCTGTGGCTAAATCAGCCTCCGGTCAGCATGGGCTAACCCCCCGTTTGGCAGCTTCACTGGGTTACGTTGCGCCATGCGAATGACAATTTTCAAGACAGGCTGTGGCCTAGTTGCACCAGTGGTGAAGAAAACCCTGGGTCAACCAGAATAGGTGATTCCACTGGTGCCTCACAGGTAGATGTACCTGAATGTAATAACCCTTCTTCGGTCCCCGTGATGGGCCAACCAGCCCTATGGACCGAGGAAATGGTTAGGGCACTAATTGATTGCTTTGAGCGATCTGAACCCAAAAGAGGTGGCTATCAAAAGCGTTTAGAGCGGAATGGCTGAGCAAATACCCACATTTGCCTCAGACCGGTCGAACCCTTGCCTTCCAAGCCAAAAGGAGCTTGGTAGGAGACGGAGTACTGCAAGTAACGGGTAGCCGAGATTTAGATTTGGTTAATGATGCACCACAAGGTGCCTCTAGAAGGAGAAGGATCCAAGGGGTGATCTGGAACCTTCAGAGGGATAATATCCTCATGGAGCTCTACCGAGAAAGTAAGCCCATGGAAAAGGGGTATGCCGAGCGGTTGTACCAGGCTTGGAATGCTAAAATGCCAGACCATAAAACCACAAAGGTAGCGCTAACTACGAGAATTAGTAGAATCCGAAGAGATCAAGGTCTCTCGAGACTAAACCTTGTGGAACCTGACTCTTGTGGTTTAGCCACCCTAACTGAGACTGTGGAGGAAGGTGTGGGAGCCCAGGGGCAGAGGGAGCTTCACCAAGTTCAGGCTGTGACTGAACAAAATGGTGAGCTGCCTGCAGCCCCTGTTGAAACTCCTACAAATGATCATCCTAGTCCCAGGACAAGTGGCAATGATCAACTGATGCAACTTTTAGGCAAAGCAAAAGATGCCTGGCTCCGAAAGAAACCTGGAGATTTCTCTGATAGAAAACCCTGGGGGGCAGTGCGGTTCAACCATGTTGATACGGCACTGCTTCAGGAGGCCAATGATTGGGTGGAGAAAGAGTGGCAGGAAGGCCCTAGGTCGGCCTGGCACCTGAACTGCCTTGTCTACTCTGTTGCTATGGCTGTGAGGGGAAAAACAACCTACGAATCGCAGCCATGCAACCAGGGAAGGAAATCAGATAATCAGAAGGGAAGGAAATCAGATAATCAGAAGGTCACATAAGTGACAGGAAGGCCAAAGGCCTTAGGTTTAGAAGACTGCTTGCCTGGTTGGATGTGGAAATAGCGCGTCAACAGAATAATAATCCTATGACCAAACGCCAGAAAGTACTCCAAAGAAAGCTTAGGAGGGAGTTCCATTCATTAAGCCTGAATGTGCTGATCAGAGCTCGGGAACAGACACTGGGGAAACTCAGGAAACCCTACAAGAGCGAAGATCGGCTGAACGCAGGAAATTCCAGGAACAAAACCACCTTTGGAATACCCAAGGAATGGATGGCAATGTTCCAACCTCCTATGAAGCTCCCTCAATTGAGGTAGTAAGAGACTTTTGGACAAAGATTGTAGGTACTGTTGGTAAGGTCAACAAAGACGACCCAGGGGTGAAAGAATGGCTAAAGGAAACCAAAAAGAGGGTGGGTAGAACCTCCTCTGAAGGTCCCGATAGCATTGATGAGACCAAACTGAGGAAAGCCTTGAAAAAGGCAAAAAGCTGGTCAGCCCCTGGGCCGGATGGCATCCACACTTTTTGGTGGAAAGCACTCCCCTCTGCACAGTCTGCCTTGGCAGATGTACTACGGAGGGTGGTGAGCGGAGATCTGTCAGTCCCAGACTGGCTTACAAGGGGTCGCACTCTACTCATCCCCAAAAAGGGTGACCCGAAAAGTGCGGCCAACTACCGACCTATTGCGTGTCTCAACACAATGTACAAGGCTGTCACAGCATACATTGCATCAGAATGACTCACTTACACCTACACTAATGATCTTTTACCTATGGCTCAACGAGCCATGAGAAAAGGGAGGTGGGGCTGTGTGGACTGTCTACTGCTGGATCAATCAATCGGTCTAGATGCCAAAATTATAGGCAAGCCACTTAGTGTGGCATGGATCGATTATGAGAAGTGGGTGATGAAGGTGCTAAAAACCATCAAGTACCCAGGTTGGATCCGGAGGTCTATAGAGCTCTTCTCCAAACACTGGGCTACTGTGCTTGAGTTGAGGACCGCGGGGAAAGTGGTTAGGAGCACCCCTGTTAAATATAACAGGGGACTCTTCCAAGGAGACTCCCTATCCCCACTCCTCTTTTGTCTGGCCATAGCTCCCATATCCCAAGTTCTTAACAGAACCAATGGAAATACCCTCTGGCATAATGGGGAAAGGAACACCATGTCACACTTGCTGTACATGGATGACCTTAAGATATATGCTGGAGGGCCTGATAAACTCAGGGAAGCCATGGAATGTGTGGAGAAAACCTCAAATGCCATTGGCATGAGGTTTGGAGTGAGAAAGTGTGGAACAGCTCACATGCAAAAGGGGAAAGTTCTGGCTGGCCCAGACAACCCTGAACGCAGTGAAGAATCCATAAGGAGCCTTGAAAAAGGTACTACCTGTAAGTACCTAGGGCTAGAACAACTGTTTGAGGTAGATGACAGCCAGGTCAAAGCTTGCTTGATCAATGAATTGAGGAGGAGACTCCACAAAGTGTGGGGCTCTCACCTCAATGGTAAGAATGCTGCAGAAGCCTCTAACATGTTGTGTGCCTCTCTATTGAGATACTCTTACCCAGTTTTGAAGTTGACTCAAAGTGAGCTTCCAAAACTGGACCGAATGGTGAGAAAGATCATGAGAAAGTACCAGTGTCATCAGTATAACTCTGGCATTGAAAGAGTGAATTTGCCTCGCTCTCAAGGTGGTAGAGGGCTCTGTAGTTTCCTTTGGATCACGACAGGGCTGTTGTGAATCTGGCAGGATACCTCCATACTGCCAATGATCCACTGATAGCTGTTGTGGTTAAACACCAAAAGTGGCTGGAGTGCTCAAAGCAGAGGAGGACTGTCTTGAAAGAAGCCAGATTGATACTGAGAAGCCACGGAATAGAACTAGAACCGGAAATGTGGCTGAAGACAGATTCATCACAAAATAGTGTAAGAGAATGGAGGAGAGTGGCACGTGAGCTCCGGGAGGCTCAGACTGAAAGGTTAAAAAGTAACCTGCCGAAAAGTCTCACCCGGGCTCATACCACAGACAAGTCACAAATAGGTATTCTTATGTGTGGCTTTCTGAGGGGAGACTCAGACCTCAAACTGAGGCTCTGATTCTCGCAGCCCAAGATGATGTGCTGCACACTAGGTGGTACCAAAAAAGGATTCTGAAGAATTCTAGCCTCCTAATGTGCAGAGAATGTGGCAAGGCTATGGAAACGGTCAAACACATACTAAACATGTGTGAGCCCAAGGGATTTTCTCTCTACAAAGAGAGACATGACCGGGCAATACTGATAGTGTTGTGGAGACTGTTGAAAGAATATGGATTCAAGCAGGAAGAGCCCTGGTACAAACTAGAAGCAAAACCAGTCTATGAGAATAGGGCTGTCAAAATCTTGTGGGATGCTAGTGTCCCTACAGAAGATGAAATGACAGAAAGAAGGCCAGACTTAGTGGTTGAGGATCGGCTATGTAAGTCCATCTTCATTATTGCGATGTCAGTTCCTACTGACAGTAATATTAATGGAAGATGGCAAGAGAAGTTCCAAAAGTACCAGAAGCTGGCGGCTGATATGAGGAAACAATTTAGGGGCTACCGAATTAAGGTAGTCCCGATGATAGTTGGTGCTTTGGGGACAGTGGACACGCTCCTGGAAGACCTAAGTGGAATTCCAAAGCTGTCAAAAAGTGCAATAGAAGTGATGAGAGCGATGCAGAGAACTGTTCTCTGCTCGGCTGTGAGGATATTGAGGCGACATCTATCTGTTGAGGGATTGGGGCCTGGACGATAAGTAGTCCTGTCCCAGTCCTTGCCTGTCGACCTCTGGAAAGTAGTGGTGGATTTGTGTATGGAGGTACTCCCTCCTATTATGACGGTCAACTTTGGCCCGACGTGCACCTGTCTGCTGCTGCCGGAAGGAGGCAAAGCCGAGGCTTCTGGCTAAAAACCCAAAGAAAGGAAAACATAACTGACTGAGGGTTGTCCAAGCCGGATACTCCTTGCCTTAGTAAACTAAGGCAAGAAGTAACAAGGTTCTCCATTAAGGCTTTTGTTTCTTAAGTAGGTGTCTGTACTAGTTATATGTCCTATTTATTTGCCGAAGTTGTATGTATTAGTTGAATGTACTAGTTAAATGTACTAATTGTATATAATAGTTGTGTGCACTATTTGGTGTGTACTAGTTGTATGAACTAGTTGCATGTACTAGTTGTTTGTACTACTTATATTTACTAGTTGTATGCAATAGTTTTATGTACTAGCACTAGTTATATTTACTAATTGTAGGAACTAGTTGTATGTACTAATTGTTTGTACTAGTTGTATGTACTAGCTGTATGTATATACTAGTTATAAATGTTAGCTATGTACAAGTTGTATATACAAGTTGTATGTTCTAGTATTATGTACTCGTTCTATAAACTAGTAGTATGTACTAGTTTTTAGTTGTATGTACTAGTTGTATGTACTATGTGTATGTACTAGTTGTTGAATCTTGTACTAGATATACTAGGTACTAAGTAGGTTGTAGTTGTATATACTAGATACTAGTTGCATGTTCTAGTTGTATGTACTAGTTTTATGAACTAGTTGTATGTACTATTTATATGTACTAGTTAAATGTACCAGTTATATGTCCTAGTTATGTGTACTAGTATTGTGTACTAGTTATATCAGAGAGTACGGTAGTACTCTCTATGTAGGGATGGTACGGGTTGTTTCGTTTTCCCCATACATTGGTATAGGAGCGAAATTCCGAATTAGGCTGAAAATCGCCAAAACGAGACTATGTAGAGTTGAATATAGAATAAACATGCTATAAATTGACCTTGAAGGCAAGCGACCGTGTATCGTTGGCAAACGAACGAACTTTGAAATCTCCCATTTTCGTTTTCTTCTTCTTCATCTTCTTCTTCATCTTCTTCTTCATCTTCTTCATCTTCTTCGCCCGCTGTAACTAAACAAGGAAGTAAGTTTTCGGGATACTTCTGAAGCGAAAATACTCCAAATTTTCCGTGCTGTATTCTTTTGTAGAAGCGAGAGCGATAACGTTATTATTGAACATGACGGTTTTCGTGGCCCAAGAGTCAATTAATTCAATAAATTCGCCATTTTAATGACGTCATATTCAGTCGAAGATTGCGAAACCAAAATGGTCTATTATATAATTCCTAGCTTATGCTCCATAAAAAGTACAGAAACTAGAGAATAATAAAAATTTTCTACAAAAATAGTAGAAGATGTAGGGATGGCACAAAAAGCATAGAAACAAGAAAGGGATGTTACACAGTGAAGAATTATTTATGCACGAATCCTACAAGCAAGGGTGTTGTATGATTCATGCATAAATAATTCTTCACTGTGTAACATCCCTTTCTTGTACAATTATAATTCCTAGCGCATACTCCATAAAAAGTACAGAAACTAGAAATATTAAAAATTTTCTACAAAAATAGTGAAGATGTAGGGATGGCACAAAAAGTAGAGAAACAAGAAAGGGATGTTACACAGTGAAGTATTAGCTATGCATGAATCGTACAACACCCTTGCTTGTAGGATTCATGTATAGCTAATACTTCACTGTGTAACATCCCTTTCTTGTTTCTCTACTTTTTGTGCCATCCCTACATCTTCACTATTTTTGTAGAAAATTTTTAATATTTCTAGTATATTTAGTAATTGTAAGTAATTGTAGGTACTAGTACTAGTTATATTTACTAGTTGCAGGTACTAGTTTTATGTGGTAGTTGTATGTAGTAGCTATGTACTAGTTGTATGTTCCAGTTGTATGTACTAGTTGTATGTTCTAATTGTTTGTACTAGTTGTATGTACTTGTTGTATATACTGGATACTAGTTGTGTGTACCAGTTGTACGTCCTAGTTATATGTACTGGTTGTATGTTCTAATTGTTTGTACTAGTTGTGTGTACTAGTTGTACGTCCTAGTTATATGTACTGGTTGTATGTTCTAATTGTTTGTACTAGTTGTATGTACTAGTTGTATGTACGCCATACTAGTTTTGTGTACTACTTGTATGTACAAGTTATATGTACTAGTTGTATGTTTTATTTGTGTGTAATCGTTGTATGTAATGGTTATATTTAGTAGTTGTATGTACTAGTTGTATGTAGCAGTTCATGTGCTAGTTGTATATATGCACTATTTATATGTACTAGTTGTACTTATTATTTGTATGTACCAGATGTGTGTTCCAGTTGTATGTACTAGTTATATTTAGTAGTTGTATGTACTAGTTGAATGTACTAGTTGTCTGTACTTGTTGCATGTACTAGTCGTGTGTACTAGTTGTATGCACTATTTATATATACATGTTTAAGTACTAGTTGTATGTTCTAGTACGCTTTGTACTAGGTACTAGGTAGGTTCTAGTTGGATGTACTAGTTCAATGTACCAGTTGTATATTCTAGTTTATGTTCTAGTTGCATACACTATTTATATGTACTAGTTACCTGTGTATGAATTAGTTTTTTGTTGCAGTTGTGTTTACTAGTTATATGTACTAATTGTGTGTACTAGTTGTAAGTACTAGTTGAACGTTCTAATACTAGTTATACTAGGTACTAGGTGGGTACTAGTTGTATGTACTAGTTGTATGGACTAGTTGTATGTACTACTTGTTTGTACTAGTTGTATGTACTAGTTGTATGTACTCGATACTCGTTGTATTTACTAGTTGTAAGTACTAGTTGTAGGTTCTAGTACTAGTTGAACTAGGTTTTAGATAGGTTCTAGTTGTATGTACTAGTTCAATGTGCTAGTTGTATGGTCTAGTTTATGTTCTAGTTGTATATACTATTTATATGTTCTAGTTCCCTGTGTATGGACTAGTTTTATGTAGCAGTTGTGTGTACTAGTTATATGTGTATGTAATAAGTATATGTAGTAGTTGTATGTACTAGCTGTATTGAATAGTTATAGGTTCTAGTACTAGTTATAGTGGTTACTAGGTGGGTACAGGTTGTATGTACTAGTTATATTTAGTAGTTGTGTTAACTAGGCGTATATACTAGTTGTTTGTACTAGTTTTATGTACTAGTTGAATGTACCAGTTGTATCCACCATTTATATGGACTAGTTGTATATACTAGTTGTAAGTACTAAATAGCTGTAAGTTCTAGTACTAGTTTATACTAGGTACTAGGTTGGTTCTAGTTGTACGTACTAGTTGTATGTACTAGTTGATTGTACTAGTTTTATGTAATCAATACAAGTTGTATGTACTAGTTGTATGTACTAGTTATATGTACTAGTTGTATGTACCACTTGTGTGCAATTGTTCTATGTATTAGTTGTATGTACTAGATGTAGGTTGTAGTACTAGTTGGACTAGGTAATAAGTAGGTTCTAGTTGTATGTACCAGTTGTTTGTACTAGTTGTATGTACTAGTTGCTTGTACTAGTTCTATGTACTAATGGTATGTTCTAGTTTTGTTGTTGTTTAATGTAGTAATTGTGTGTACTAGTTATATTTACTGGTTGTGTGTACTAGTTGTATGTTCAAGTACAAGTTATAACAAAGTATTAGGTAGGTACTAGTTGTATGTACTAATCGTTTGAACTCGTTCTATATACTAATTGTATATTCCAGTTTTATGTACTAGTTGTATATATGTACTAGTTGTATGTACTATTTATATGTACTAGGTATATGTGTATGTGCTAGTTATATGTAGTAGTTGTGTGTACTACATGTATATACCAGTTGTATAAAGTAGTTATATGTGCTAGTTGTATGTACAAGTTATAGGTTCTAGTACTAGTTATACTAGGTACTAGGGAGATTTTAGTTGAATGTACTAGACACAAGTTGTATATACTATTTGTATGTATTAATTGTGTGTTATTGTTGTATGTACTTGTTGTATGCACTATTTATATGTATTAACTGTATGTACTAGTAGTAAGTACTAGTGGTATGTTCTAGTACTAGTTATACTAGGTACTAAGTCTTTGTATGTACTAGTTGTTTGTACTAGTTGTATGTACTCGATACTAGTTGTATGACTAGGTGTAGATACTAGTTGTAGGTTCTAGTACCAGTTGTACTACCTACTAATTAGCTTTTAGTTGTATGTACTAGTTTTATGTACCACTTGTAGGTTCTAGTTTATGTTCTAGTTGTATATACTATATATATGTGCTAGTTTTCTGTGAATGCACTAGTTTAATGTAGTAATTGTGTGTACTAGTTTTATGTACTAGTTGTGTGTAGTAGTGGTATGTACTAGTTGTATGTACTATTTACATGTACTAGGTATATGTGTATGTACTAGTTATATGTAGTAGTTGTGTGTACTAGGTGTATATACTAGCTGTATGTTCTAGTTATATGTACTAGTTGTATATACTGGTTGTAGGTTCTAGTCCTAGTTATACTAGGTACTAGGTAGGTCCTAGTTGCATGTACTAGACACAAGTTGTATGTACTATTTGTATGTACTAGTTGTGTGTACTAGGTTTATGTACAAGTTGTGTGTAGTAGTTGTACGTACTACATGTACTTACTATGTGTATGTACTAGTTGTATGCATTAGTTATATGTACGAGTTGTAAGTACCACTTGTATGCACTAGTTGTATATATGTTCTGGCTGTATGTAATAGTTATAGGTTCTTTATAGTAGTAGTTATAGTGGGTACTAGGTAATTACAAGTTGTATGTACTATCTTTTTGTACTATTTGTATGTACTAATTATATGTACTAGTTGTATGTACTAGATATGTACCATTGTATGTAATAGTTGTATTTAGTAGTTGTAAGTACTATTTATATGTATTAGTTATATGTGTATGTACTAGTTTTATGTAGTAGGTGTATGTATTACTTGTAATTAATAGTTGTATGTACTAGTTGTAAATACTAGATGTATTTACTAGTGATATGTACACATTACTAGCTGAATGTGACAGTTGTAAGTTTTAGTTGTATGGACTAATACTAGTTTTTTTTACTAGTCATAGATACTAGTTGTTTGTAGTATTTGTATGTACTGGTACAAGGTATATTTAGTAATTGTAGGTACTATATGTATATACTAGTTGTATGTACTAGATTTATGTTCTAGTTGTATGTAGTAGTTGTATGTATTAGTTGTATGTATTAGTTTTTTTGTACTCGTAAATTGTTGTTTGTACTAATTTTATGTACTACATTTCGGTACTCATAACTAGTTGTGTGTAGTAACTGTATGTACTAGTTTATGTATTAGTTGTATGTACTAGTTGTGTGTACTGGTTGCATGCACTAGTTATATGTACTTCACATTGTATAGATAAATAATTCGATACATACTAAACAGATTAAATAACAATGCATATAAGAAAAAAAAGTTTTTATATATAGTCAACAAAAGCTATGCAAGCATAGTTACAATAGTTAGATTGAAGGCAGGACACATGACCTGCAGTCATTATTGGCAAGTGTAAATGAGTCAAATCTGACGGGTCTCCCTTGACGAGATCTGTATCCTCTGATTGCATTGATCGAGGATTTGAGGAGGGCAAAGTTGATCTTGATGCGAATCCATAAAATCACCTGACCATATGGTTCGCCTCGCTTTGCTGAGATCAGGTCAGCCAGATGCTTGTATGCCACAGCTGTAGACTTGCTCATCCCTCCAAAGATCGACAAGACAAGGGGAGTGAAGGAGCTCATCTCTACCTCTCTGATGCGTTCTTCATAGCCTACGCTTTCCCCGCTCTTGCAATTGGTATACTGCTTCCAGGGAGGATTTGCGATAGCTTTGGGTAGTTGGATTACAGATCCTTACGCCAAAATATGCCCTCTGACTATCGTTGCCCCAGAAGGCCTGGGCACAGATGTCGGATCTCGCATTGTCCTCAGTGATTGCACTTGCGTAGGAGAACCTCTCGCCACTCAGGGTGGCAATGGCGGTTCAATAGCGACTCCCTCACACACTTCTGTCATAAGATTGGCTGTTATGTCACGAATGAGGTTGTGGCGCTTACTTGGGAATCCTCCCCTTGGACAGTTTCATGGCGTGTGAGACACTAAAGCCCTCCCCGCAAGCACATTGTGAGGGCAATCTAGGGGGTGTCCATTGGTATCGAATGCACAGTGCATCCCTGAAATCGCCTTTGTGCAGAGCAAAGTCATAGTCTGCCCTTGGAATTGCTGTTAGCCATGCTGATGCTCCCTTCTCCTGTGCCATGTCCACGTTTCGCTTCATCTCCTGGGGTATCTTCAATCTAACATCCGCAACTTCTTGCTCACGTTTCACTTTTCTTTGCTGTCTTAGTTTGTTCTTAGCTTCTTTCTGCTCAGCTTCAACCCGTGCATCATAATTCGACTCTTTGTTGATGATGGCTGCAACCAAGGGTTGAGTAACAGTTGTTGAGGCATCACACTCATCCCTTGATTTACGAGTGGGAATGGAGATGTCAAGTCCTCCCAATCTTGCAGGTAGGGCCAATAGCTCTCTGACTTCATCTGTGACATCTCTTCCTATTAATGCTGGCAGGAAATGTCCCACAATTGTTTCCTCAAGGGGATGCAGCAAATCTTCCAGGTCAGGTGTTGTTCTCATTAAATAGGACCATTGATTGCGGATCCCATGAACAAACGCTGCATACGCAGCATGGGGCTGAATGTTGGCCATATCTGATAGCTTCTTCATGGTTCCTGACCACTTCCTCACCTCCCTTCTTAGCATGTCCTGAACTGAAGCCTCAGTACCCAAAGCTGACCCAAGATATCTGTTCGCATCAGTTGTCACCTTTACTCCACTGTTCCTAAACAGGGCTCGTGCTTCTTCCAATTTCTCCTTCTTCACAATAATCACAGTCTTTGAGGGATCGGCATAGTAACCATACGATGGTCCCAATTCAATTATTTTATCCCACCATGATCGAAGATTATTCAGGGATCCAGTTGCGGAAGCATCATCAGCAAACCATATCTGGTGTTGTTCATCACAGTCCACCTGCAATCTCCATATCAGGGGCATGATCCCAACGGCATAGATGGCCATAGCCAAAGGGTCCCCCTGTGTAACACCCTCTTGTGAGAGAAGTATCTCACCATCGATGAACAACTTGGACTCTTCCCGATATAGGTTGGTTGCAACTATTGCCAAGGTAGGGCAGATACTTTGGAAGTTTCTCAGAGCGACTTGTCAGTTCAGACGGTTAAACGCATTGCTTGCATCAACAAGTAAGGCTGCATCAGTTGATTCATCTTGAAAGAGGGTACGAATGGCATGGACAGCGGCTTGAGCACCCGCTTCTTGACCTGCGCATAGTTGTAGATTTCCTGTGACCCTCAAGACATCTGGCTTTATCACCTTGAGTATGGCCTTCCCAATTATTCTGCGTGCTGCTTTGCCAACTCCAATTGGCCGGACGCCAGGATTATTATTCAAGGCAATAAGGCGGCAAGCTGTATAGGCTGTTGTCCATTCGGGTCAACATTTGAGGTTGCTATCTTTCTTGCCACACAAGCCAGTGCACTGCATAGGTCATCAGAAGGCCAACCAAAGGAAGTAGCAAACCGCTTCCAAGCCTGGGCATCTGCACCAGAAGGACCAGCAGCACCATTTGCACGAAGCGCAGCCTGCTTTATGGACAAAGCATCAATGGAGTCAAAAATCACTGGGTGGACCTCAGTGTAGTCCATGTCTTCATGTGCTCTTATTAAACTTTGGTGAGCTGGCTCCCCATTGGGATGTTTTTCACGCAGAATGTCTCTCACTGATCGTACACATCCTCCCTCATTTTACTTGGTCATCCAGGGACAAAACACCCGCACCATTAGCCTGTTTATTCAGCAGTCGGACTGCATCCCTCACTTTGCCATGGAACATTAGACTGGTGAAAACTTTTTCAAGCTTTTCATCATCTGCTTGCCTTCTCTGCGGTAGTCGTTGCTGGATGGCGCACCCCTCTCGAAGGAGATCTATTATCTCACCGTTCTTCCATTTCTGCAGCCTACGATGAATGGCCTTCATGTGATCAGCTGATCTTGATCTGGGGTGAGGCTTCTGTAGGATAAGGCTGGGTAGGATCATGGCACACTTCAGCGCAATCCTCTCAAGGGGAGAGCTTTCACCATAAAATCGAAACATCTTTCAGTAACAAATGATGATGGTGAACCGATTCGAGACAAAGCCTACAGAAAGGAAACTTTGCAGGCACTTCCAAGCTTTGTGAAGATGTCCAGTAGTGACTTCAAGTGGGGAGGAGTTGAGGATACAGCGGCTTTTGTTGCCAACATTGATGAAGCCCATAAAGAAGTTGTGCACTGGAGACAGAACCTGTTTATGCTACCAAGTGGCAGGGAGGGACAGGCATTTATATGCGAATTGGCAAAGATGTTTCGATTTTATGGTGAAAGCTCTCCCCTTGAAAGGATTGCGCTGAAGTGTGCCATGATCCTACCCAGCCTTATCCTACAGAAGCCTCACCCCAGATCAAGATCAGCTGATCACATGAAGGCCATTCATCGTAGGCTGCAGAAATGGAAGAACGGTGAGATAATAGATCTCCTTCGAGAGGGGTGCGCCATCCAGCAACGACTACCACAGAGAAGGCAAGCAGATGATGAAAAGCTTGAAAAAGTTTTCACCAGTCTAATGTTCCATGGCAAAGTGAGGGATGCAGTCCGACTGCTGAATAAACAGGCTAATGGTGCGGGTGTTTTGTCCCTGGATGACCAAGTAAAATGAGAGAGGATGTGTACGATCAGTGAGAGACATTCTGCGTGAAAAACATCCCAATGGGGAGCCAGCTCACCAAAGTGTAATAAGAGCACATGAAGACATGGACTACACTGAGGTCCACCCAGTGATTTTTGACTCCATTGATGCTTTGTCCATAAAGCAGGCTGCGCTTCGTGCAAATGGTGCTGCTGGTCCTTCTGGTGCAGATGCCCAGGCTTGGAAGCGGTTTGCTACTTCCTTTGGTTGGCCTTCTGATGACCTATGCAGTGCACTGGCTTGTGTGGCAAGAAAGAGTGCAACCTCAAATGTTGACCCGAATGGACTAGCAGCCTATACAGCTTGCCGCCTTATTGCCTTGAATAATAATCCTGGCGTCCGGCCAATTGGAGTTGGCAAAGCAGCACGCAGAATAATTGGGAAGGCCATACTCAAGGTGATAAAGCCAGATGTCTTGAGGGTCACAGGAAATCTACAACTATGCGCAGGTCAAGAAGCGGGTGCTCAAGCCGCTGTCCATGCCATTTGTACCCTCTTTCAAGATGAATCAACTGATGCAGCCTTACTTGTTGATGCAAGCAATGCGTTTAACCGTCTGAACCGACAAGTTGCTCTGAGAAACTTCCAAAGTATCTGCCCTACCTGGGCAATAGTTGCAACCAACCTATATCGGGAAGAGTCCAAGTTGTTCATCGATGGTGAGATACTTCTCTCACAAGAGGGTGTTACACAGGGGGACCCTTTGGCTATGGCCATCTATGCCGTTGGGATCATGCCCCTGATATGGAGATTGCAGGTGGACTGTGATGAACAACACCAGATATGGTTTGCTGATGATGCTTCCGCAACTGGATCCCTGAATAATCTTCGATCATGGTGGGATAAAATAATTGAATTGGGACCATCGTATGGTTACTATGCCAATCCCTCAAAGACTGTGATTATTGTGAAGAAGGAGAAATTGGAAGAAGCACGAGCCCTGTTTAGGAACAGTGGAGTAAAGGTGACAACTGATGCGAACAGATATCTTGGGTCAGCTTTGGGTACTGAGGCTTCAGTTCAGGACATGCTAAGAAGGGAGGTGAGGAAGTGGTCAGGAACCATGAAGAAGCTATCAGATATGGCCAACATTCAGCCCCATGCTGCGTATGCAGCGTTTGTTCATGGGATCCGCAATCAATGGTCCTATCTAATGAGAACAACAACTGACCTGGAAGATTTGCTGCATCCCCTTGAGGAAACAATTGTGGGACATTTCCTGCCAGCATTAATAGGAAGAGATGTCACAGATGAAGTCAGAGAGCTATTGGCCCTACCTGCAAGATTGGGAGGACTTGACATCTCCATTCCCACTCGTAAATCAAGGGATGAGTGTGATGCCTCAACAACTGTTACTCAACCCTTGGTTGCAGCCATCATCAACAAAGAGTCGAATTATGATGCACGGGTTGAAGCTGAGCAGAAAGAAGCTAAGAACAAACTAAGACAGCAAAGAAAAGTGAAACGTGAGCAAGAAGTTGCGGATGTTAGATTGAAGATACCCCAGGAGATGAAGCGAAACGTGGACATGGCACAGGAGAAGGGAGCATCAGCATGGCTAACAGCAATTCCAAGGGCAGACTATGACTTTGCTCTGCACAAAGGCGATTTCAGGGATGCACTGTGCATTCGATACCAATGGACACCCCTTAGATTGCCCTCACAATGTGCTTGCGGGGAGGGCTTTAGTGTCTCACACGCCATGGACTGTCCAAGGGGAGGATTCCCAAGTAAGCGCCACAACCTCATTCGTGACATAACAGCCAATCTTATGACAGAAGTGTGTGAGGGAGTTGCTATTGAACCGCCATTGCCACCCCTGAGTGGCGAGAGGTTCTCCTACGCAAGTGCAATCACTGAGGACAATGCGAGATCAGACATCTGTGCCCAGGGCTTCTGGGGCAACGATAGTCAGAGGGCATATTTTGGCGTAAGGATCTGTAATCCAACTACCCAAAGCTATCGCAAATCCTCCCTGGAAGCAGTATACCAATTGCAAGAGTGGGGAAAGGGTAGGCCATATGAAGAACGCATCAGAGAGGTAGAGATGAGCTCCTTCACTCCCCTTGTCTTGTCGATCTTTGGAGGGATGAGCAAGTCTACAGCAGTGGCATACAGCATCTGGCTGACCTGATCTCAGCGAAGTGAGGCGAACCATATGGTCAGGTGATTTTATGGATTCGCATCAAGATCAACTTTGCCCTCCTCAAATCCTCGATCAATGCAATCAGAGGATACAGATCTCGTCAAGGGAGACCCGTCAGATTTGACTCATTTACACTTGCCAATAATGACTGCAGGTCATGTGTCCTGCCTTCAATCTAACTATTGTAACTATGCTTGCATGGCTTTTGTTGACTATACATAAAAACTTTTTTTTCTTATATGCATTGTTATTTAATCTGTTTAGTATGTATCGAATTATTTATCTATACAATGTGAAGTTAACAGGGGTGCTCCTAACCACCTTCCCCACAGTCCTCAACTCAAGCACAGTAGCCCAGTGTTTGGAGAAGAGCTCTATAGACCTCCGGATCCAACCTGGGCACTTGATGGTTTTTAGCACCTTCATCACCCACTTGTGAGGGACTGTGTCATATGCCTTCTCATAATCGATCCATGCCACACTAAGTGGCTTGCCCATAATTTTGGCATCTAGACCGATTGTTTGATCCAGCAATAGACAGTCCACACAACCCCACCTCCCTTTTCTCATGGCCCTTTGGGCCATAAGCAAAAGATCATTAGTGTAGGTGTAAGTGAGTAGTTCTGATGCAATGTATGCTGTGACAGCCTTGTGCATTGTGTTGAGGCATGCAATAGGTCCGCAGTTGGCCGCACCTTTCGGGTCACCTTTTTTGGGGATGAGTAGAGTGCAACCCTTTGTAAGCCGGTCTGGGACTGACAAATCTCCGCTCACCACCCTCCGTAGTACATCTGCCAAGGTAGACTGTGCAGAGGGGAGTGCTTCCCACCAAAAAGTGTGGATGCCATCTGGCCTAGGGGCAGACCAGCTTTTTGCGTTTTTCAAGGCCTTCCTCAGTTTGGTCTCATCAATGCTATCGGGACCTTCAGAGGAGGTTCTACCCACCCTCTTTTTGGTTTCCTTTAGCCATTTTTTCACCCCTGGGTCGTCTTTGTTGACCTTACCAACAGTGCCTACAATCTTTGTCCAAATGTCTCTTACTACATCAATTGAGGGAGCTTCATTGGAGGTTGGAACATTGCCATTCATCCGGAATTTCCTTTGGGTATTCCAAAGGTGGTTTTGTTCCTGGAATTTCCTGCTTTCAGCTGATCTTTTCTCTTGTAGGGTCCAGACCCTGAGTTTCCCCTGTGTCTGTTCCCGAGCTCTGATCAGCACATTCAGGTTTAATGAATGGAACTCCCTCCTAAGCTTTCTTTGGAGTACTTTCTGGAGTTTGGTCATAGGATTATTATTCTGTTGACGCGTTATTTCCACATCCAACCAGGCAAGCAGTCTCTTAACCTAAGGCATTTGGCCTTCTTGTCACTTATGTGACCTTCCTGTCTCTTACTACCCTTCTGATTGTCTGATTTCCTTCCCTGGTGGCATGGCTGCGATTCGTAGGTTGTTTTTCCTCTCACAGCCATAGCAACAGAGTAGACCAGGCAGTTCAGGTGCCAGGCCGACCTAGGGCCTTCCAGCCACTCTTTCTCCACCCAACTATTGGCCTCCTGAAGCAGTGCCGTATCAACATGGTTGAACCGCACTGCCCCCCAGGGTTTTCTATCAGCAAAATCTCCAATCATGTGTGGGAGTTTCAACAGGGCCTATAAACAGCTCACCATTTTGTTCAGTCACAGCCTGAACTTGGTGAAGATCTTCCTTTCCCTGGGCTCTCACACCTTTCTCCACAGTCCGACTTAGGGTGGCTACACCACGCGAGTCAGGTTCCACAAGGCTTAGTCTCAAGAGACCTTGACCTCTTCGGATTCTACTAACTCTTGTAGTTAGCTCTACCTCTGTGGTTTAAAGGTCTGGTATTGCAGCATTGTACCTACTATAACTAGTACAAGAACGTACAACTAGTCAATACAGCTAGCACATACAACTTGTGCTGGCAACGAGTACTACAACTGGTACATACAACTAGTACATATAACTAGTACACACAACTACTACATATAACCGGTACATACACATATAACTAGTATATATATATATAGTACATACAAAAAGTACATACAACTATTACATACAACTAGTTCATATAACGAGTACATAATACTAGAACATACAAATTGTATATACAATGAGTACATAGCTACTACATACAACTAGTATATACAGACAACTAGTTCTTACAACTGGTACATAACTTGTACAATTAAAAAATGGCGTTACTTTCAAAAGTAACACGCTTCGGATGGAGCGCGTTGAAATCTAGGGTAGCCTATTCCCTAGTTTGGAAAAATTCATGACGATTTAGTATTTGTATGCACCTGCATAAGTTCGCATCTTAGCGCCAGCTCATTTGAAAAAAGAAGAAGAAAAAATGAGGAATTTCAGAATTTGGCCTATTTCGGTTTAACCACTTTGCGAAGGTTGTAGAGTATCGAAACATGCTTTGACGTTTAGAAAAGCATGCAAAAACGACTGCAAACACACAAATGCAACTGAAAATCTCAACGTTGTTGATTTATGAGGCGTTAATTGATAATACATTGAATAGGGCGGCCATCCCTACTTATAGAGTACTACCGTACTCTACGATATAACTTGTGTGTTATAGCTGTGCACTAGTTTTATATACTAGTTTTATGTGGGAGTTTTATGTACTCTTTTTATGTACTAGTTGCATGTACTAGTTTCTAGTTGTACGTACTAGTGGTATGCACTGGTTGTGTGTACGAGTTGTATATATTACTTGTATATCCTAGTTGTATGTACTAGGTGTATGAACTATTTATATATACTAGTTATATGTGTATGTACTAGTTATATGAACTAGTTATATGTAGTTCTTGTGTGTACTAGTTGTATGTACTAATTTTATGTACTAAGTGTATGTACTAGTTCTATATACTAGTAATATGTACTAGTTCTATGTTCTAATTGTTGGTACTAGTTGTATGTACTGGTTGTATGTACTCGATACCAGTTGTGTGTACTAGTTGTGCGTACTAGTTATATGTACTAATTGTACATATTAGTTGTATGTCCTAGTTGTATGTTCCAGTTTTATGTACTAGTTGTTTGTACGAGTTTTATTTAGTAGTTGTATGTACTAGTTGCATGTACTAGTTGTATGCACTATTTATATGTACTAGTAGTATGTACTAGTTGTAATAACTAGTGTTATGTACTAGTTGTAGGTACTAGTTGTACGTTCTAGTACTAGTTATACTAAGTACTGGGTAGGTACTAGTTGTGTGAACTAGTTGCATCGACTAGTTGCATTTACTAGTTGAATGTACTAGTTGTTTGTACTGGTTGTATGTACTAGTTCTATGTACTAGTTCTATGCACTAGTTGTATGTTCTAGCTTATGTTAACATATGGCTTCCTGTTCGTAGTCTTGTAAATATATATATATATATCTGTCAAAAAATGGCGGACGTACGGCTAGCTTTCGTTTTCTAGCTTAAAATTAGTTTTCTCATCCTTAGCGTAGAACATTGAACGAATGAAATGGACTTAAAAACCACCCTTACTAAAACTATGTAATATAAAGCTTGCGCAAAAAGGTTTTCTACGAGATACGGCCCTAAAAAATTGACGGCCAACAAGAGGCGATCGGAAATCGGTTAACCGGATATCTATAAGAACCAGCCAAGTAGTTTGAGTTTACTTAGGGGCGCCTGATGCCCCACGAATTTTTTAAACTTGAACTCCTTGTAACGTACTAGTTACCTCTGTATGAATTAGTTTTATGTAGCAGTTGTCTTAACTAGTTATATGTACTAGTTGCGTGTACTAATTGTATGTAGTGTTGTGTGTACTAGTTGTATGTACTAGTTGCATGTACTAGTTGTAGACACTATTTATATGTACGCGTTGTATGTACAGGTTGTATAGTGCATTTCACCATAAATGTAAAAACATTTAATAGCACGGCGAAGATCAGCCATTTGAATAAACCCACCAAGTTGGGTATCAAACTAGAGAAAAAAGCTTCAGAAATCTTAAGATTTTTCCGATTTTCTCGTAGATACTTGGAGTACGGAGATACGGGCAATGAAAGCGATCTAACTAAAAGCGCCAATGAGATTACGCGATGTGGTCACGTTTGCATATTTAATTAGGTATAAAACGAGGTATACCGAAACGATATTGCGTTAAACTGTGGTCATTAAAATGTCGGGCGATTCACGATGATATAGACATACTTACTAGTAAGCTTTTTCGTATCTTAGATGCAACGTACGTTGACAACGCTTTATTTATATATTAAGCGACTTCTTCTTAAGGGATTGATAACGCTAAAAGCTTATTTTCTGGCAAACAATGTGTGAAATCGATCGAGAAACGGCAACCGACGAATGACGAAGCGATACGGAAGATTCCCCTACAACACCCACTTCAGATTTACAGGAGATTGTTTCTACAAAGAGGAACACACCTTCTCCAGTGTCTAGATGGAGCAAGAAGAAGAAACTGGTCGCATCACACTCCAGGTGGTATCCTAGGCTTACCTCTATAGCTGAGACTGATAACACTACTACTGAAGTAATGCAATCAGTTGGTCCATCCACTTCAGCTAGTGAGCAGATTTTAGATCCACAACAAGAACTGAGTCCACTTGCATATGCAATATCATCAAGTTCTGAGGATGAGGTAACTATAAAGCACAGCTTCTGACAAATATTTAATTTTACAAAAATATATATAACAGAAAACTGTTAATAGTTATGACAAATTAAATCTTTTAGGTTGACAGTGATGATGAAGTAGCTGAAGGTTTTTCATTTGAGCAAGCAAAGCCCATCTACCAGGATTGGGTAAAAAGGCTACCAACAGTTGATCGCAAAATCCTTGGCTCAATGCTGTATGATCACCTTCACCACTTTCACAGTTTGGGAAAGACTGACTCAGCAAATAGTGCAGCTGAAGCTCTTCAAATGGAGAAGAGGTCCATCACTAGGTGGCACAACAATTTCTACAAGGGTAAAGGAAGCATAACTGCTGACAGAAGGGGAAAGTACGCAAGGCCATCACTGTTAGATCAAGAAGATATTTGCAGGAAGTCGGTCAGGTGGTTGAGAGAAAAGGGACATTTGCTGAAACTTGACATCAACCAAGTTTTGTTCCTGGCTAAATGAATATTTGCCAACGCTTAACCTTGATGATAACTTTCCCAAAGAAATCTCAGAGGTGACAGCTTTCCGCTATATGAAAAAGTTGGGGTTTAGTAGTAGTCCCTATCACCAAGGCTACACAGATGGGCATGAGAGACTAGATGTCGTAGAGTACAGGAAGTCCTTTCTCCAGAAACTGCGATTTCTGGAGTCCGTTCATTTGCCACCTCCAATTTGTGAAGACGGGATTGCTTCATGGAATTCTGGTGATCCATCAAAGTCGCGCTATGTCATCTTCTTGTATCATGATGAGACCGTTTTCAATGCTAATGATGCCCAAGGCACTACTTGGGTGGATCCAGAAGGCAGAGGAGCAATACGACCAAAAGGAAAGGGCAGAGGACTTATGATTAGTGACTATATAGAAGAATTTGGAGGATACCTTCGCCTTACTCAGCAGCAACTTGAGGATGCAAGGAGAGAATTTATTTCTTTTCCCAGGGAGGCACGAGATATGCTGGAATTTCAGCGAGATGGCTACTGGGACAATGAGAGATTCATCAGAAGTGTACGAAAGGCCGTACGCATCACCGAGTATAAGTATCCTTCAGACCAGTATGACCTGGTTTGGATTTTCGACCACAGCAGTGGACATCAGGATTACTCAGAAGATGCTTTGGTTGCTTCTCGAATGAATTTCAAACCAGGAGGGAAGCAACCAAAGATGCATCCAGGAAGGCTTACAGACGGCACTCCCCAGTCAATGGTGTTAATGGATGGAACTCCAAAGGGATTAGACATCATCCTTAGAGAACGCGGGGTTAATACAGATGGCTTAAATCGCTTGGAGATGGTGAAGAGGATGCAGGAATTTCCTGACTTCAAACACGAGAAAACCAGGGTACAGCAGTTTCTTGAGGGAAAGCATCACAGATGTCTCTTCAACCCCAAAGTAATTATTCAATTTGGATAGTACATACTTTGCACATTTTCCACTGTAAAACATGAACCTTAAGTTCCCTACTACTGACCCATTTAGTTCCATCCTGAGCTGAACCCCATCGAAAGATGTTGGGGCAAAGCAAAGAAGTATGCAAGGGCTAACTGTGATTACTCCATGTCAGGCTTGAGAAGAGTAGTTCCAGATGCTCTTGATTCAGTTTCCTTGGACACGATCAGGAAGTATTTCCGCAAGTGTAGAAATTACAATCTAGCCTACATAGAAGGTGAAATGACTGGAAAAGATGCTGATATCAAAGTTAAAGAGTATAAGTCCCACAGAAGAGTTCCTACAATCGAAAGTTAATTTTTACCTTTAGATATATACCATTGACATGCAAATATACTATATAAGCAGAATCACTATACAAAATATCACTATCCTCAAGATATAGTCTAATCAGTTTGCATACCATCATCATATTGACTTCATCATCATCATAAACTGTTTATCAAAATATTTTATTAACAATTCTCAGGATAAGACATGCATCCCTAAATTGTACATTTCAGGAAATTCTACTAGACTTATATGAGTCTTTTTGAGCCTTAATTTATGTTTATAAGTAGCCTATATAACACATGCTGGTTACTTGAAAGCACATGTTTTGATAAGGGTCATAATCGTTTGCAAGTCCAAAATTGAAAGCCTCATATTTTCTTTACAGAAATCGAAATAAACAAAATCGATCCGTAACACTTTAGTACTTTTAATACTCATTTATATTCTAGAAGTTAGACTTAAAAGATGATGATATGAAGACACAACGTTAGCAAACCCGTTACAGCCTAATACCCGTAAAATCCATAATATCTTACCTTTCGTGATCTAAATCAAGGAAAGTCTTCCGTAAAGTTTAGCTCCTCTAATGATGATTCTTCGCTGAAAGTTACAGATCGATCCAATAATTCTCCAGAGAATAACGTTCACCTCTAAGATCTTTTTTGATTAATACCATTTTTACCTGATTGTGTAACAATTATTGTCATAGCAACATATGTCGCAAAAGTTACAGTCGTAACCATGGTTACTGGAAAATAATACAACGGTTGCCATGGTGAAACTGCCGGTAAATTTTAAACTCACCACTTTTCATCAGTCTATATATGCCTACTGTATATTTTACATTTATGGTGAAACGCACTATAAGTACTAGCTGTATGTACTAGTAGTATGGACTAGTTGTATGTACTAGTTGTTTGTACTAGTTATATATACTCGATACTTGTTGTATGTACTAATTGTAAGTACTAGTTGTAGGTTCTAGTACTACTTGTATTAGGTGCTAAATAGGTTCTAGTTGTATGTACTAGTTCAATGTTCTAGTTGTATGTTCTAGTTTGTGTTCAAGTTGTATATGCTATTTACATGTACTAGTTAGCTTCGTATGGACTAGTTTTATGTAGTAGTTGTGTGTACTAGTTGTATGTACTACTAGAATGTACTAGTTGTATGTACTAGTTATATGTACTAGTTGTATGTACTAGTTGTGTGAACTAGTTGTGTGTACTAGTTATATGTTCTAGTTGTATATACTAGTTGTATATTCTAGTTGTAGCACTAGTTTTATGTAATAGTTGTATGTACTAGATGTATGTACTAATTGTAAGTACTAGTTCTATGTACTAGTTGTATGAAGTAGTTGTATGTACTAGTAACGCATTGTATGGTCTAGTTGTATGTACTAATTGTATGTACTAATTGGAAATAATAGTTCTATAAGCTAGCTGAATGTACTAGTTGTTATACCAGTATAGAAGTGTACCACACTGATGAGCCCAAATGAGGGCGAAACAGCTGTCTGTGGTTCTTTGATGAATTTTTTTTCCCTCTTTGGATGACTGGGAGGTGATCACTGGTTGCCAACTTAATAGGACTTCGGTGCCCCAGCCAAGATCAGACTTCGGTCACTTGGCTGGTATGGCGTAATACGTTCCAGTGATTATTTCTGATCATTTTAGCCTTTGCACAGGCTTAGTGCAATTAACTCCCTTTGTCATTGTGAGTGCTCAGTCTCACTTAGACTGTAGCCTCCATCCTCACTTAAAATGAAACCACAAGTGTTTCACTTGTGGTGGATTTATAAGTGAAGGCAGTCATCCAATTTACCATCATTGAAGTGTACCACACTGATGAGCCCAAATGAGGGCGAAACAGCTGTCTGTGGTTCTTTGATGAATTTTTTTCCATGTTTGGATGACTGGAAGGCGATCACTAGTTGCCAACTTAATAGGACTTCGGTCCCCCAGCCAAGATCAGACTTCGGTCACTTGGCTGGTATGGCGTAATACGTTCCAGTGATTATTTCTGATCATTTTAGCCTTTGCACAGGCTTAGTGCAATTAACTCCCTTTGTTATTATGTACTAGTTGTGTGTACTAGTTGTATGTATTAGTTGTAAATACTAGTCGTATGTAGTAGTTGTAAGTAACAGTTATATGGACAAGTTGTATGAAGTTGTTGTATGTACTAGTTGGATGAACTTGTATGTACTCAATGCTAGTTTTATGTACTAGTTGGATGAACTTGTATGTACTCAATGTTAGTTTTATGTACTAGTTGGATGAACTTGTATGTACTCAATGCTAGTTTTATGTACTAGTTGTATGTACTAGTTATTTATACTAGTTGTGTGAACTAGTTGTGTGGACTAGTTATATGGACTAGTTGTATATACTAGTTTTATATACTAGTTGTGGCACTCGTTTTATGTAATAGTTGTATGTACTAGATGTATGTACTATTTGTAAGACTAGATTTATGTACTAGTTGTAAGTAGTAGATGTATTTACTAGTTGTAAGTAATCGTTCTATGTACTAGTTTTATGAAGTAGTTGCATATACTAGTTTTAGGTACAAGTTGTATATATTTGTAGCTAGTTGTATGTACTGGTTGTATGTACTCGTAGCTAGTTGTATGTACTAGTTGTATGTACTAGTTATATGTACTAGTACTGGTTTTATTTACTAGTTGTAGGTACTAGTTGTAGGTACTAGATGTGTGTACTAGTTTTGTACTAGTTGTTTTTGTTAGTTACTAGTTGTAAGTACTAATTGTTTGTGCTAGTTTTATGTTCTAGTTGAATGTACTAATTATATGTACTATTTATATGTTCTAGTTATGTGTGTATGTTCTATGTATTTTTGTTCTAATTGAATGTACTAGTTGTATGTACGTACTAGGTATATGTACTAGATGTGTACCAGTTATATTTACAAGTACTATGAACTAATTGTATGTAATGGCTATGTACCTGTTATATGTTCTAGTTGTATGTACTAGTTTTATATACCCATTCTATGTACCAGTTCTATGTACTAATTATAGAACTAATTGTATGTGCTGCTTGTGTGTACTAGTTGTATGGACTAGGTGTATGTACTAGTTGTATGTACTAGGTGTTTGTATTAGTTGTATGTGCTAGTACTGGTTGTATTTACTACTTCTAGGTATTCTTTGTATGTCCTAGCTGTATGGACTAGTACTAGTTATATTTACTAGTTGTATGTACTAGTTGTATGCACTAATTGTAGGTTCTAGTACTAGTTTAACTATGTAACAGGTAGGTCCTAGTTTTATGTACTAGTTGTATGTACTCGTTCTATGTACTAATTGTATGGACTAGTTGTATGTACTAGGTGTATGAACTAGTTATATGTAGTAGTTGTGTGTACTAGTTGTATGTACTAATTGTAAGTTTTAGGTGTATGTACTAGTTTTACGTACCAGTTGTATGTCCCAGTTTTATGTGGTAGATTTATGTACACGTTCTGTGAACAAGCTGTGTGTACTAGTTGTATCTAATACTTCTATGAACTAGGTGTGTGTAATTGTTTATGTATATACAAGCTATATTTACTAGTTGTAGTTACTAGCTGTATGTACTAGTTGTATGTACTAGTAACTAGTTGTATGTACAAGTTATATGTACTAGTTGTATTTATTAGTTGTATGTGCTAGTGGTATGTTTCAGTTGTATGTACTAGTTGTATGTTCTAATTGTGTGTACCAGTTATATGTACTATATAGTTGTATGTACGCGATACTAGTTTGTGTACTAGTTGTTTGTACAAGTTATATTTAGTAGTTGTTTGTACTAGTTACATGTACTATTTGTATTTACTAGTTGTATGTTCTAATTGTTTGTACTAGTTATACAATAAGTATATGTACTAGTTGTATGTACTAGTTGCATGTACAAGTTGTATGTACTAATTGTATTTATTATTTGTATGTGCTAGTTGTATGTTTCAGTTGTATGTACTAGTTGTATGTTCTAATTGTGTATACTAGTTATATGTACTATATAGTTGTATGTACTCGATACTAGTTTGTGTACTAGTTGTTTGTACAAGTTATATTTAGTAGTTGTTTGTACTAGTTACATGTACTATTTGTATTTACTAGTTGTATGTTCTAATTGTTTGTACTAGTTATATAATAAGTATATGTACTAGTTGTATGTACTAGGTGTATGTAATAGTTATAGGTTCTAGTACTAGTTATAGTGGTTACTAGGTGGGTACAAGTTGTATGTACTAGTTGTTTGTACTATTTGTATGTACTAATTGTATATACTTGTTGATTTTACAAGTTGTGTGTACTAGTACTAGTTATATTTATTAGTTATAGGTACAAGTTGTATGTAATAGTTGTATGTAATAGTTTAATGTAATTGTTATATGTACTAGTTGTGTGTACTAGTTGTATGTATATATTACTTATCTGTACTAGCTGTGTACTAGTTAAATATACTAGTTTTATGTGGTAGTTTTATGTTTACATTCTATGAACAAGCTGTATGTACTAATGTCTTGTAGTTCGTACTAGTTGTATGTATGAGTTTTATGTACTCTTTTTATGTACTAGTTTAGTTGCATACACTAGTATCTAGTTGTATGTACTAGTTGTATGCACTGGTTGTGTGTACTAGTTATGTATACTACTTGTATGTCCTAGTTGTATGTACTAGGTGTATGTACTATTTACATATACTAGTTATATGTTTATGGACTAGTTATATGTACTAGTTGTATATACTAGTTGTAGGTTCTAGTTCTAGTTATACTATGTACTAGGTAGATCCTAGTTGCATGTACTATATACAAGTTCATGTACTATTTGTAGTTATATGTGTATGTAATAAGTATATGTACTAGTGGTATGTACTAGGTTTATGTACTAGTTTTATGTACTAGTTGTATGGACTAGTATTAGTGATATTTAATAGTTGTAGGTACAAGTTGTATGTACTAGTTGTATGTAATAGTTGTATCTACTAGTTATGTACCAATTGTATGTACTAGTTGTATGTATATATAACTTGTATGTACTAGCTGTGTACTAGTTGTATATACTAGTTTTATGTGGTAGTTTTATGTTCACCTTCTATGAACTAGCTGTATTTACTAGTGCCTTGTTGTTCGTACTAGTTGTATGTATGAAAAATCTAAGATACCATTTTCCTACATGCTTTGCCTATTCTGTAAAGAGCCTATAGGAAAATTAAACCTGAAGTGAGCTTTGGATGAAGATACAGGAGTCTTTTCTTCCTTCTTTTCCCTTCTTTCATCTTCTTCTCCACTGGGTCAGACAGCCGTTTCTGGGAATTCCACCCTTCATCACGCATGTGTAACATGTCTACGAATTTCCGATTTTTGTAAATCGTCTATTAGCGCATTCAGAGGTGTCATATTCCAGGCGGAAGTGTCTCTAGCATGTGACCTGCGCGTGAAGCGGAGCACCAGCCACTGAAACGTCACGAGTTATCACTAGTCGTTATCGATGTTAAATTATCAATTGTGAAAACTTATGAGCAATTGCGGAGGAAGGCCAATAAAGGCTTAGGTGACCGAAACGTTCTATTTTCTTTTGATTATACTACGTAAATAATCAAAAGAAGAACAGAACGCTTTTCTTTTGATTATACTACGTTAATAATCAAGAAAAGAATAGAATGTTTCGGTCACATAAGCCTTAATTCCTCAGCTATAATTAAGGTATTATAATAGCTAAGGAATTGAGGCTTACATGACCGAAACGTTCTATTTTCTTTTGATTATACTTCGTTAATTGCTCATACATTTTCGCCATTGATAATTACGTAGATATTGGTAGACATGCAATATGCTTACTGTTTCCACTTACCTCTTACACACAACAAAAAACTTGGATCAAGGAAACTGTATCGCTACCGAGAAGCCTTACTTGACATATCAACTTCGGAAGTCTAATGTTTGTATAACGTGTTACCAAATATTTGGGTGCATATGCAACGTCATATAACGTCATTGTATGATGGCTAAGCTATACCACTAATTTCGGCTGATAATCACGTGACAATACCATTACTCGAAGGAGAAGAGACTAATAGAAAACGAAGCTATTATTAGACAGTGGAGAATTGTATATCTAACCATTTTTTGACATCAATCTCTTCAGTAAGTAACAGCCTAAAAGTTGTATGTATACTCCTGGAATTTTCCCTTGTTTAACTGAGATATGAAGTACTAGAGGCGTCCGATAAAAGTACGAAAATACGTTTTCGATTATAATTCAAAAAGGAAAGGGAATTTAAAAGGAGTATACATACCATCGTTAGATATCATTATCCTTCATAGATTGGTGTCGCCATTTATTCTATATTCGTATGATCCACTGTCTAATAAAACATTTTTGGCGATTTGGCACCTCTCACTTACGGCTGCTTACCTTCTCCTTTAAGCCTGCAATCGTGACGCTCTTGTAGCCAAATTATTAAGAAAGAATAGCGCTTCAAATCTATATAATTTGTTTAGTGATACGATGTTTCTAAAGTAAAATAGAGTAGATTAAAAAAGAGTGTTAGTTAACGACTTTTTTGAAAATTTCCGGAAGTATGGACATGTTCCACTAGCGCAGTGATCCTGGGAGTCTCTTTATCTTGATCTTCTGTGAATCTTTGGCACTCTCTGCTAAATCTAGGGGCCTTATATACACTATTTTGGTGCCAAAAGTTAAATAAGGTGTTAATTAAGACACATGATGAAATTTAATTTTATGAAAGTAATGTAAGTCAAATTAAATTTTATGAATTAAATCTATTAGTAATCTTGCTTGTACAGGTAAAACAGAATCAGCCTAACCATAGACACAAGTATATAGGACATATTACATAAGTCTACCTTTAGGTCTTATAGTAGTAACATTCCTTTGGAGGTGGGGTAACACAATATGGGGTAACACAAGACAGTCCTTAAGAATACCAGCTACTTTTTGTTTATACTTGATTCTAACTAGAGGCTGCCGGGATAGGAAGGTTTTAAAGGTTGATTTTAGCTTAAAGTATTTGTAACCCTGCTTATTAAGCAGGGTTACAAATACGAGTTTTAGGTACCCTTTCTATGTACTAGTTGCATGTACTAGTTTCTAGTTGTATCTAATAGTTGTATGCACTGGTTGTGTGGACTAGTTGTATAAATTACTTGTTTGTCCTAGTTGTATGTACTAGGTGTATGTACTATTTATATACTAGTTATATGTGTATGTACTAGTTATATGTACTAGTTGTATATACTAGTTGTGGGTTCTAGTTCTAGTTATACTAGGTACTAGGTAGATCCTAGTTGCATGTACTAGATACAAGTTGATGAACTATTTGTATGTACTAGTTATATGTGTATGTATTAAGAATATGTAGTAGTTGTCTGAACTAGTTATATTGTACTAGTGTTTTGGACTAGTTGTATGTACTAGTTTTATGAACTTGTTCTATGAACTAGTGGTGTATACTAGTTGTATTTGCTAGTTGTATATACTACTAGTAATATATAACAGTTGTGTGTTCTAGTTATATGTACTAGTTGTATGAAGTAGGTGGATGTACTAGTTTTATGAACTCGTATGTACTCATTGCTAGTTTTATGTACTAGTTGTATGTACTAGATGTATGTATTAGTTGTATGTACTAGTTATATGTACTAGTTGTATGTACTAGTTATATGTACTAGTTGTATGTACTAGTTGTATGTACTAGCTGTGTGAACTAGTTCTGTGTACTAGTTATATGAACTAGCTGTATGAAGTAGGTGTATGTACTAGTTTTATGTCTCGTATGTACTCATTGCTAGTTTTATGTACTAGTTGTATGTACTAGTTGTATGTATTAGTTGTATGTACTAGTTATATGTACTAGTTGTGTGAACTAGTTCTGCGTACTAGTTCTATGTACTAGTTGTATGAAGTAGTTGTATGTATTAGTTGTGTGTACTATTTATATGTATTAGTTGTGTGAACCAGTTCTGTGTACTAGTTATATGTACTAGTTTTATATACTAGTTGTATATACTAGTTGTAGGACTAGTGTTATGTAATAGTTGTATGTACTAGATGTATGTACTAATTGTAAGTACTTATTCTATGTACTAGTTGTATGAAGTAGTTGTATGTACTAGTAACTAGTTGCATGGTCTAGTTGTATGTACTAGTTGTATATACTAATTGTAAGTAATAGTTCTATGAACTAGCTGAAAGTACTAGTTGTAAATACTAGTTGTATGTCCTAGTTGTATGAACTATTAACTAGTGGTATGGTCTAGTTGTATGTATAAGTTGTTGTACCAGTTGTATGTACTGTTTTTATGCACTGGTACCAGTTATCTTTACTAGTAATCAGAAATAGTAGTATGTAATAGTTGTTAGTACTATTTATACATACTAGTTATATGTACTAGTTATATATACTATATATATGTACTAGGTACATATACTAGGCATATATACTGGGAATACGTGGGAATTGGAGGCTGTGGTTCCGAGCTGACAAGAGGATGGGTATTGTCCAGTTCAACCCCCCGACGGAGCAGGGTGCTTAGCCCTTCATGTGGCATCCTGTGGCTAAATCAGCCTCCCTGCCAGCATGGGCTAACCCCCCGTCTGGCAGCTTCACTGGGTTACGTTGCGCCATGAGAATGACAATTTTAAAGACAGGCTGTGGCCTAGGTGCACCAGTGGTGAAGAAAACCCTGGGTCAACCAGAATAGGTGATTCCACTGGTGCCTCACAGGTAGATGTACCTGAATGGAATAACCCTTCTTCGGTCCCCGTGACGGGCCAACCAGCCCTATGGACCGAGGAAATGGTTAGGGCACTAATTGATTGCTTTGAGCGATCTGAACCCAAAAGAGGTGGCTATCAGAAGCGTTTAGAGCGGGAATGGCTGAGCAAATACCCACATTTGCCTCAGACCGGTCGAACCCTTGCCTTCCAAGCCAAAAGGAGCTTGGTAGGAGACGGAGTACTGCAAGTAACGGGTAGCCGAGATTTAGATTTGGTTAATGATGCACCGCAAGGTGCCTCTAGAAGGAGAAGGATCCAAGGGGTGATCTGGAACCTTCAGAGGGATAATATCCTCATGGAGCTCTACCGAGAAAGTAAGCCCATGGAAAAGGGGTATGCCGAGCGGTTGTACCAGGCTTGGAATGCTAAAATGCCAGGCCATAAAACCACAAAGGTAGCGCTAACTACAAGACTTAGTAGAATCCGCAGAGGTCAAGGTCTCTCGAGACTAAACCTTGTGGAACCTGACTCTTGTGGTGTAGCCACCCTAACTGAGACTGTGGAGGAAGATGTGGGAGCCCAGGGGCAGGGGGAGCTTCACCAAGTTCAGGCTGTGACTGAACAAAATGGTGAGCTGCCTACAGCCCCTGTTGAAACTCCTACAAATGATCATCCTAGTCCCAGGACAAGTGGCAATGATCAACTGATGCAACTTTTAGGCAAAGCAAAAGATGCCTGTCTCCGAAAGAAACCTGGAGATTTCTCTGATAGAAAACCCTGGGGGGCAGTGCGGTTCAACCATGTTGATACGGCACTGCTTCAGGAGGCCAATGATTGGGTGGAGAAAGAGTGGCAGGAAGGCCCTAGGTCGGCCTGGCACCTGAACTGCCTAGTCTACTCTGTTGCTAGGGCTGTGAGGGGAAAAACAACCTACGAATCGCAGCCATGCAACCAGGGAAGGAAATCAGATAATCAGAAGGGAAATAAGAGACAGGAAGGTCACATAAGTGACAGGAAGGCCAAGGGCCTTAGGTTTAGAAGACTGCTTGCCTGGTTGGATGTGGAAATAGCGCGTCAATAGAATAATAATCCTATGACCAAACGCCAGAAAGTACTCCGAAGAAAGCTTAGGAGGGAGTTCCATTCATTAAACCTGAATGTGCTGATCAGAGCTCGGGAACAGACACTGGGGAAACTCAGGGTCTGGACCCTACAAGAGCGAAGATCAGCAGAACGCAGGAAATTCCAGGAACAAAACCACCTTTGGAATACCCAAAGGAAGTTCCGGATGAATGGCAATGTTCCAACCTCCAATGAAGCTCCCTCAATTGAGGTAGTAAGAGACTTTTGGACAAAGATTGTAAGTACTGTTGGTAAGGTCAACAAAGACGACCCAGGGGTGAAAGAATGGCTAGAGGAAACCAAAAAGAGGGTGGGTAGAACCTCCTCTGAAGGTCCCGATAGCATTGATGAGACCAAACTGAGGAAGGCCTTGAAAAAGGCAAAAAGCTGGTCAGCCCCTGGGCCGGATGGCATCCACACTTTTTGGTGGAAAGCACTCCCCTCTGCACAGTCTGCCTTGGCAGATGTACTACGGAGGGTGGTGAGCGGAGATCTGTCAGTCCCAGACTGGCTTACAAAGGGTCGCACTCTACTCATCCCCAAAAAGGGTGACCCGAAAAGTGCGGCCAACTACCGACCTATTGCGTGTCTCAACACAATGCACAAGGCTGTCACAGCATACATTGCATCAGAATTACTCACTTACACCTACACTAATGATCTTTTACCTATGGCTCAACGAGCCATGAGAAAAGGGAGGTGGGGCTGTGTGGACTGTCTACTGCTGGATCAATCAATCGGTCTAGATGCCAAAATTATGGGCAAGCCACTTAGTGTGGCATGGATCGATTATGAGAAGGCATATGACAGAGTCCCTCACAAGTGGGTGATGAAGGTGCTAAAAACCATCAAGTGCCCAGGTTGGATCCGGAGGTCTATAGAGCTCTTCTCCAAACACTGGGCTACTGTGCTTGAGTTGAGGACCGCAGGGAAGGTGGTTAGGAGTACCCCTGTTAAATATAACAGGGGACTCTTCCAAGGAGACTCCCTATCACCACTCCTCTTTTGTCTGGCCATAGCTCCCATATCCCAAGTTCTTAACAGAACCAAGGGATATACCCTCTGGCATAATGGGGAAAGGAACACCATGTCACACTTGCTGTACATGGATGACCTTAAGATATATGCTGGAGGGCCTGATAAACTCAGGGAAGCCATGGAATGTGTGGAGAAAACCTCAAATGCCATTGGCATGAGGTTTGGAGTGAGAAAGTGTGGAACAGCTCACATGCAAAAGGGGAAAGTTCTGGCTGGCCCAGACAACCCTGAACGCAGTGAAGAATCCATAAGGAGCCTTGAAAAAGGTACTACCTATAAGTACCTAGGGCTAGAACAACTGTTTGAGGTAGATGACAGCAAGGTCAAAGCTTGCTTGATCAATGAATTGAGGAGGAGACTCCACAAAGTGTGGGGCTCTCACCTCAATGGTAAGAATGCTGCAGAAGCCTCTAACATGTTGTGTGCCTCTCTACTGAGATACTCTTACCCAGTTTTGAAGTGGACTCAAAGTGAGCTTCCAAAACTGGACCGAATGGTGAGAAAGATCATGAGAAAGTACCAGTGTCATCACTATAACTCTGCCATTGAAAGAGTGAATTTGCCTCGCTCTCAAGGTGGTAGAGGGCTCTGTAGTTTTCCTTTGGATCACGACAGGGCTGTTGTGAATCTGGCAAGATACCTCCATACTGCCAATGATCCACTCATAGCTGTTTTGGTTAAACACCAAAAGTGGCTGGAGTGCTCAAAGCAGAGGAGGACTGTCTTGAAAGAAGCCAGATTGATACTGAGAAGCCACGGAATAGAACTAGAACCGGAAATGTGGCTGAAGACAGATTCATCACAAAATAGTGTAAGAGAATGGAGGAGAGTGGCACGTGAGCTCCGGGAGGCTCAGACTGAAAGGTTAAAAAGTAACCTAGCCGAAAAGTCTCACCAGGGCTCATACCACAGACAAGTCACAAATAGGGAGTCTTATGTGTGGCTTTCTGAGGGGAGACTCAGACCTCAAACTGAGGCTCTGATTCTCGCAGCCCAAGATG
This sequence comes from Chondrosia reniformis, assembly GCA_947172415.1. NCBI lineage: Eukaryota > Metazoa > Porifera > Demospongiae > Chondrillida > Chondrillidae > Chondrosia > Chondrosia reniformis. The sequence continues at coordinate 3,303,693 of OX359199.1, read as the reverse complement.
ATGTGCTGCACACTAGGTGGTACCAAAATAGGATTCTGAAGAATTCTAGCCTCCTAATGTGCAGAGAATGTGGCAAGGCTATGGAAACGGTCAAACACATACTAAACATGTGTGAGCCAAAGGGATTTTCTCTCTACAAAGAGAGACATGACCGGGCAATACTGATAGTGTTGTGGAGACTGTTGAAAGAATATGGATTCAAGCAGGAAGAGCCCTGGTACAAACTAGAAGCAAAACCAGTCTATGAGAATAGGGCTGTCAAAATCTTGTGGGATCCTAGTATCCCTACAGATGATGAAATGACAGAAAGAAGGCCAGACTTAGTGGTTGAGGATCGGCTATGTAAGTCCATCTTCATTATTGAGATGTCAGTTCCTACTGACAGCAATATTAATGGAAGATGGCAAGAGAAGTTCCAAAAGTACCAGAAGCTGGCGGCTGATATGAGGAAACAATTTAGGGGCTACCGAATTAAGGTAGTCCCGATGATAATTGGTGCTTTGGGGACAGTGGACACGCTCCTGGAAGACCTTAGGGGAATTCCAAAGCTGTCAAAAAGTGCAGTAGAAGTGATGAGAGCCATGCAGAGAACTGTTCTCTGTTCGGCTGTGAGGATATTGAGGCGACATCTATCTGTTGAGGGATTGGGGCCTGGACGATAAGTAGTCCTGTCCCAGTCCTTGCCTGTCGACCTCTGGAAAGCAGTGGTGGATTGGTGTATGGAGGTACTCCCTCCTATTATGACGGTCAACTTTGGCCCGACGTGCACTCGTCTGCTGCTGTCGGAAGGAGGAAAAGCCGAGGCTTCTGGCTAAAAACCCAAAGAAAGGAAAACATAACTGACTGAGGGTTGTCCAAGCCAGATACTCCTTGCCTTAGTACACTAAGGCAAGAAGTAACAAGGTTCTCCGTTAAGGCTTTTGTTTTTCAAGTATGTACTAGTTATATGTACTAGTACTAGTTTTATTTACTAGTTGTAGGTAATAGTTGTACGTACTAGTTTTAGGTACTAGTTGAATTTACTATCTGAATGTAATATTTGTATGTACTAATTGTGTGTACTCGTTCTATGTACTAGTTTTATGTACTAGTTGCATGTATTCATTCTATACACTAGTTGCATGGACTAGTTGTATGTCCTAGTTTTATATACTAGTTTTATGCAGTAGTTGTGTGTACTAGGTGTATCTAATACTTCTATGTACTAGTGGTGTGTAATTGCTTATGTACTAACTATATTTACTAGTTGTATATACTAGTAACTAGTTGTATGTACAAGTTAAATGTACTAGTTGTATTTATTAGTTGTATGTGCTAGTTGTATGTTACAGTTGTATGTACTAGTTGTATGAACTAGTTGTATGTACTCGATACTAGTTGTGTGAACTAGTTGTGCGTACTAGTTATATGTACTAGTTTTACGTATTAGTTGTATGTACTAGTTGTATGTACAAGTTATATGTACTAGTTGTATTTATTAGTTGTATGTATTAGTTGAATGTACTAGTTGTTTGTACTAGTTCTATGTACTAGTTGCATGTACTAGTGTTATGCACTATTTATATGTACTAGTTGTAAGTACTAGTTGTAGGTTCTAGTACTCGTTGTAACAGGTACTAGGTAGGTTCTATAGTTGTATGTACTAGTTCAATGTACCAGTTGGATGTTCTAGTTTTTTTCTAGTTGCATACACTATTTATATGTACTAGTTACCTTTGTATGAATTAGTTTTATGTAGCAGTTGTGATTACTAGATATATGTACCAGTTGTGTGTACTAGTTGTATGTAGTAGTTGTATGTAGTAGTTGTATGTACTAATTCAATGTGCAAGTTGTAGGCACTATTTATATGTATGCGTTGTATGTACTGGTTGTAAGTACTAGCTGTATATACTAGTTGTAAGTACTAGGTGTAGTTTCTAGTTGTAGTTATACTAGGTACTAGATTGGTACTATTTGTATATACTAGTTGTATGGACTAGTTGTATGTACTAATTGTTGTACTTGTTGTATGCACTCATACTTGTTGTATGTACTAGTTGTAAGTACTAGTTTTATGTACTCAATACTTGTTGTGTTAACTAGTTGTATGTTCTAGTTTATGTTCTAGTTGTATATACTATTTATATGTACTTGTTACCTGTGTATAGACTAGTTTTATATAGTAGTTGTGTGTACTAGTTATATGTGTATGTAAAAAGTATATGTACTAGTTGTATGTACTAGGTGTATGTAATAGTTATAGGTTCTAGTACTAGTTATTGTGGTTAACAGGTGGGTACAAGTTGTATGTACTACCTGTTTGTACTATTTGTATGTATTAATTGTATGTACTAGTTGATTTTACTTGTTGTATATACTAGTACAAGTTATATTTACTAGTTGTAGGTACAAGTTGTATGTAGTAGTTGCATGTGGTGGTTGTGTGTACAAATTGCATATACTGGTTGTATGTAATAGTTGCATGTACTAGTTATGTACCAATTGTATGAACTAGTTGTTTGTATATATAACTTGTATGTACTAGCTGTGTACTAGTTGTATATACTAGTTTTATGTGGTAGTTTTATGTTCACCTTCTATGAACTAGCTGTATGAACTAAGGTCTTGTTGTTCATACTAGTTGTATGTATGAGTTTTATGTACTCTTTCTATGTACTAGTTGCATGTACTAGTTTCTTGTTGTATGTACTAGTTGTATGCACTGGTTGTGTGTACTAGTTGTATATATTACTTCTTTGTCCTAGTTGTATGTACTAGGTGTATGTACTATTAATATATGCTATAGTTATATGTGTATGGTCTAGTTGTATGTACCAGTTGTATGTACCAGTAGTGAACACGACTGGAACATACAACTTGAACCTACAACAAGGAAATATTGCTAGTACCTACAACTAGCAAACATAACTAGTACTAGTACTTAAATATAGTACACACAACTAGTATATACAACAATTGCATGCAACTAGTACACACAACTAGTACATAAGACTAATACATACAACTAGTGTATACAATTAGAACCTACAACTAGTGAATACAATTAGTACACACAACCTAAAACTATAGCTAGTACTAGTACATACAAACAGTACATACAAATAGTACATGCAGTTAGTACATACAATTAGTACAAACAACTAGGATATACATACAACTAGTACATACAACTAGGTCATACAACTAGAACTACAAATATTATATAAAACTAGTCCAAAAATGAGAACATAAAACAAGTACATTCAACTACTAGTACATAGAACGAGGACATACAACAAGTACATACAGCTAATACATAAAACTAGTACATAGAACTAGTACGTACAACTAGTACATACAGCTAGATACTAGTACAATCAACTAGTACATACAAAGAGTAACTACAACTTATATACACTAGTATATACAAAAATAACACACTACTTGTACATATAACAAGTACGTACACATATAACTACTACATATAAATATTACATACAAATAGTATATACAACTAGTTCATACAACTAGTACATACAATTAATACATACACTAGTACATACAACAATTACCCACAACTAGTTCTTACACCTAGTACATACAACTAGTATCAATTACATACAACTAGTGCCTACCTAGTACTTAGAATAACCAGTACTAGAACCTACAACTAGTAAATATAACTAGTACATACAACAATTACACACAACCAATACAATCAACTAGTACATACAAATAGTACAAACAACTAGTACATACAACTAGAATCCACCTAGTACCAGGTACAACTAGCACTAGAACCAACAACAATTGCATACAACTAGTACATAATACAATTATACATAACTAGTACATACAACTAGTACATACAACTAGAATCTAGTATATCTAGTACTAGAACCTACAACTAGTACATAAAACTAGTACATATAAATGATGCGTACAACTAGTATATAAAACTAGTCCATACAAATAGTACATACACCTAGTACATACAGATAGTAAATACAACTAGTGCATATAAATAGTACAGACAACTAGTACATACAACTGGTAAAGACAACTAGTGCATACAACTAGTACACGCAACTAGTACATACAACTGGTAAAGACAACTAGTGCATACAACTAGTACACGCAACTAGTACATACAACTGGTAAAGACAACTAGTGCATACAACTAGTACAAACAGTATTACATACAACTATTACACACAACTAGTTAATACACCTAGTATATACAATAATTACACACAACTAGTACATACAACTAGTACATACAACTTGTATCTAGTCCATGCAACTAGGATCTACATAGTACCTAGTATAACTAGGACTAGAACCTACAACCAGTACATACAACTAGTACATATAACTAGTTCATACAGCTAGTATATACACCTAGTACACGCAACTACTAGAAATAACTAGTACATACACCGATAAGTAGTACATATAAATAGTATATACAACTAGAACATAAACTAGAACCTACAACTAGTACATACAACTAGAAGCTACCTAGTACGTGGTACAACTAGTATTAGAAGTGACAACTAGTGTCTACACCTTGTAAAACAACTATTATCGAGTACACACAACTAGTACAAACAACTAATACATGCAACTATATAGTATATACAAGTAGGACATACAACCGGGACATACTACTAGTATATACAACAAATACACACATCTAGTATATAAAACTAGTACATACAACTTCTATCCAGAACATACAACTAGGATCTACCTAGGACCTAGTATAACTGGTACAAGAACTAACAACTAGAGCATAGAACTAGTACATACAACTAATACATACAACTAGTGCCTACAACTAGTAAATATAACTATTACATACAACTAGTACAAACAATTAGAAACTAAAACTGGTATGTATATAAAATACATACAATTAGTACATACAACTAGAACATACAACTAGTTACTGGTACAACAACTAGTACATACAACTAGTAACTACAAATACTAAATATAGTTAGTACATACAACAATTAGACACAACTAGAACATATAACTAGTACATACACATATAACAAGTGTATATAAATGGTAAGTACACCTAGTAAATACAACTAGGATATACAAGTATTTTAAACAACTAGTACACACAACCAGTACATACAACTAGTGCATAGAACTAGAAACTAGTATATACATACAACTAGTACATAGCTAGTACATACAAATAATATATAAATACAACTAGTACATACATTGGGTACATAACTAGTACATGCAACTAGTTCTTACAACTAGTACATAAAATTCGTACATGCAACTTCTACATCCAACTACTACCTACAATAATACCAACAACTATTAAATATAACTAATACTAGTACATACAACTAGTAGAGAAAACTAGTATATACACCTAGTACATAAAATTAGTACATACAACTAGTACACACAACTACTCCATATAACTAGTACATACAACTAGTACATACAACTAGTACATACAACTAGTACATAGAACGAGTACATAACACTAGTACATAAAACTAGTGCATACAATTGGTACATAACTAGTACATACAACTAGTACAAATAACCAGTACATATAACTATTACATACAAGTTCTACATACAACTAGTACCTAAAACTAGTAGATATAATTTGTATTAGTATATAAAATTAGTACAATCAACTAGTACATACAATTAGTACATACAAATAGTACAAACAGATAGTACATACAACTTGTATCTATCTAGTACCCACTATAACTAGTACTAGAACCCATAACTATTACAAACACCTAGTACATACAACTAGTACCTATGCTTATTACGCTAGTGGAACATGTCCATACTTCCGGAAAGTTTCGATAAAAGTCGCTAACTAACACTCTTTTTTAATTTATTCTATTTTACTTTAGAAACATCGTATCACTAAACAAGTAATGTAGAATTGAAGCGCTATTCTTTCTTAATATCTTGGCTACAAGAGCGTCACGATTGCAGTCTTAAAGGAGAACGTAAGCGGCCGTAAGTGATAGGTGCCAAATCCCCAAAAATGTTTTATTAGATCGTGGAAAATACGAATATAGAATAAATGGTGACACCAATCTATGAAGGATAATGATATCTAACGATGGTATGTATATTCCTTTTAAATTCCCTTTAGTTTTTGAATTATAATTGAAAACGTATTTTCGTACCTTTATCAGGCGCCTCTAGTACTTAATATCTCAGTTAAACAAGGGAATATTCCAGGAGTATACATACAACTTTTAGGCTGTTACTCACTGAAGAGATTGATGTCAAAAAATGGTTAGATATACAATTCTCCACTGTCTAATAATCGGTTCGTTTTCTATTTGTCTCTTCTCCTTCGAGTAATGGTATTGTCCCGTGATTGTCAGCCAAAATTAGTAGTATAGTTGAGCCATCATAAAATGACGTCTTATGACGTTTAACAGGCACCCAAATATTTGGTACAAACATTAGACTTCCGAAGTTGATATGTCAAGTAAGGCTTCTCGGTAGCGATACAGTTTCTTTGATCGGAGTTTTTTGTTGTTGTAAGAGGTAAGTGGAAACCGTAAGCATAATGCATGTCTACTAATATCTACGTAATTATCAATGGCGAAAATGTATGAGCAATTAATGAAGTATAATCAAAAGAAAATAGAACGTTTCGGTCACGTAAGCCTTAATTCCTCAGCTATTATAATACGGCTTATGTGACAGAAATGTTCTATTCTTTTTGATTATTGACGTAGTATAATCAAAAGAAAAACGTTCTATTCTTCCTTTGATTATTAACGTAGTATAATCAAAAGAAAAATAGAAGGTTTCGGTCACGTAGGCCTCTTTTGGCCTTCCTCCGTCGTTGGCCTTCCTCCACTATACTATATAATTTGCTCATAAGTTTTCACAATTGATAATTTAACATGGTAACGACTAGTGATGGCTCGTGACGTTTCAGTGGCTGGTGCTTCGGTTCACGCGCAAGTCACATGCTAGAGACACTTCCGCCTGGAATGTGACACCTCTGAAAGCGCTAATAACACGATTTACAAAATGGGAAATTTGTGGACATGTTACACATGCGTACGTACACATATAATTAGTACACAACTACTACATAAAACTAGTCAATACACAGGTAACTAGTACATATAAATAGTATATACAGCTAGAACATAAACTAGAACATACCACTAGTACATTGAACTAGTATATACATACAACTAGAACCTATCTAGTACCTAGTACAATTAGTATTAGAACCTACAACTAATACTTACAACTAGTACATACAACAAATATCGAGTATATACAACTAGTACATACAACTAGTTCATAGAAATAGAAACTAGTACAAACAACTAGTACATACAACTAGTACATACAACTAGTACATACAACTAGTACATAGAAGGAGTACATAAAGGTAGTACATACAACTAGTGTATACAACTGGTACATAACTAGTACATACAACTAGTACATACAACCAGTACCTACAACTAGAGATATAACCTGTACTAGTACTTACAATTAGTACAATCAAGTAGTACCTACAATTAGTTCATACAAATTGTACAAACAGCTAGTACATACAACTAGTACATATAACTAGTACATACAGCTAGTACATTTACTTATTACATACACAAATAACTAGTACATACCAATAGTTCATCAACTTGTATCTAGTACATGCAACTAGGACAAACGAGTAATATATACAACTAGTCCACACAACCAGTGCATAAAACTAGTACATACAACTAGAAACTGGTACATGCAACAAGTACATAATAAGAGTACATAAAATGCATACATACAACTTGTACGAACAACAAGACACTAGTACATACAGCCAGTTCATATAACATGAATTTAAAACTGCCACATAAAACTAGTATATACAACTATTACACAGTTAGTACATACACGAAATTTATACATACAACTAGTACAATCAACTAGTCTATAAAACTAGTTCATACAACTAGTACATACATTTCGTATCTTCAACGAGTAAATATAACTAGAACTACTTCACACAACTAGTACATACAACTAATACATAAAACTAGACCCACAATTAGTACATACAACTAGTACAGACAACTAGTACAGATTACTAGTTCATACAAGTAGTACATACAACCAGACCATACAACTAGTACATACAACTAGTAAATAGTACATAAAACTAGTACATATAACTAGTACATACAAGTAGTACCTACAACTTGGTAATATTACCAGTACTCGTACCTACAACTGGTGCCTACAACTAGTACACACAACTAGTACGTATAACTAGTACACACATTTAGAAGGTACAACTAGAACTTATAACTAGTAACTAGTACATATAACTAGTACATAAAAATAGTACATACAACCAGAACATACAACTAGTAAATAGTACATACAACTAGTTCATATAACTAGTACATACAAGTAGTACCTACAACTATTTAAAATTACCAGTAATAGTACCTAAAACTAGTTCCTACAACTAGTTCCTACAACTAGTTCATACAACTAGTATGTCAAAAGTGCATAAAACTAGTTAAGACAACTAGCACAAACAACTACAACATAACTACTACATACAACTAGTATTTACAACTAGAACATACAATTGGTACATACAACTATTACATTAAACCTGTACATACAACTTTTACCTACAACTAGTAAATAAACCTAGTACTAGTACATACAACTAGTACATGTAACTAGTTCATGCGACTAGTAAATATTACTACTATATACAACTAGTACAATCAAAATAGTCCATAAAACTAGTTCATACAACTAGTACGTACATTTAGTATCTACAATGAGTAAATATAAGAGTACTAGTTCATACAACTAGTACATGTAACTAGTTCATACAACTAGTAAATATTACTACTATATACAACTAGTACAATCAAACTAGTCCATAAAACTAGTTCATACAACTAGTACGTACATTTAGTATCTACAACGAGTAAATATAAGAGTACTAGTTCATACAACTAGTACATACAACTAGTACATAAAACTAGCAACGTGTACACACGATAACTTACAACTAGTACATAAAACTACTTCATACCACTAGTACATATAACTTATTACTTACATCTAGTACATACGACTAGTATCTACAACTAGTACATAAAACAAGACCTAACATTAGTACATACAACTAGTATACACAAGTAGTACATATTACTAGTTCATACAACTAGTACATACAACGGAACCATACAACTAGTACATACAACCAGACCATACAACTAGTAAATAGAACTAGCAAATTGTACATACAACTAGTACATATAACTAGTACATACAAGTAGTACCTATAACTTGTTAATATTACTAGTACTAGTACCTATAACTAGTACACACAGCTAGTACATATAACTAGTACATATAACTAGTACATATAACTAGTACATACAAGTAGTACCTACAACTATATAATATTACCTGTAATAGTACCTACAACTATTTAATATTACCTATGATAGTATCTACAACTAGTTCATACAACTAGTTCATACAACTAGTACATAAAAGTGCATAAAACTAGTTAAGACAACTAGCACAAACAACTACTACATAATTGGTACATAAAACTAGGACATACAACTAGTACCTACAATCAGTACAAACAACTATTACATAAACCTGTACATACAACTTTTACCTAAATAAACCTAGTACTAGTACTAGTACATACAACTAGTCCATACACCTAGTAAATTTAACTAGTTCCTGCAACTAACAAATATAACCAGTACATACAACTAGTACATTCAGCTAGTCCATAAAACTAGTTCATACAACTAGAACGTACGTTTAGGATCTTCAACGTGTTAATGAAACTATTACTAGTACATACAACTAGTAAATTACTTTCAATCAGTTCATACAACTAGTTCATGCAAATAGTACATACACCTAGTACCTACGGTCTGAACATACAACTAATTTTGAGTACATACATGTAGAACCTACAAGTCATACAAACAACTAGTAACGAGTACATAAAAACTATTCCATTCAACTAATACATACAACTAGCACATTCTAATAGTAGATACAACTAGTACATACATATAGTACTGACAAATATTAAATATTATATTCAACTGATACATAAAACTAGAACATAAAACTAGTACATAAACTAGTACAATTCTAGTACATACATCTATAGTAAATACAACTAGTACATACAACTAGTACAATTCTAGTACATATATCTATAGTAAATACAACTAGTACATACAACTAGTACATTCACCTAGTACATACAACTAGTCCAATAACTAGTACATATAATACATACAACAAGTACATATAACTAGAAAATACAACTAGTGCACACTACTAGTACCTACCGAGTACTTAGTATAACTAGTACTAGAACGTACTAAATAAAACATAGTACATTCAAGTACTATATATAACTTGTACAAACAACAAGTACACAAACTAGTATCGCGTACATACAACTAGTACATATAACTAGTACAAACAATTAGAACATACAACTAGTACATACAACTGTACCATACAACTAGTATATACAACTAATACGTACCACTAGTACATATAACTAGTAAGGACAACTAGTACACACAACTAGTATCGAGTACATACAAAACTAGTACATACAACTAGTACAAACAATTAGAACATACAACTAGTACATACAATTGAAACATACAACTAGCACATACAACTAATAAATACAACTAGTACATATAACTTGTACATACAACTAGTTACTAGTACATACAACTAGTACATACAACTAGTCACTACAACTAGTAAATATAGCTTGTACATAAACAATTACACACAATTAGTTCATAGAAGTATTAGATACAACTAGTACACACAGCTTGTTCACAGAACGTGTACATAAATCTACCACATAAAACTAGTACATACAACTGGTACGTAAAACTAGTACATACACCTAATACTTACAATTAGTACATACAACTAGTACACACAACTACACCTAGTACATACAACTAGTCCATACAATTAGTACATAGAACGAGTACATACAACTAGTACATAAAACTAGGACCTACCTATTACATAGTTCAACTAGTACTAGAACCTACAATTAGTGCATACAACTAGTACATACAACTAGTAAATATAACTAATACTAGTCCATACAACTAGTACATACAAATAGTACCTAGCAGTAGTAAATACAACCAGTACTAGCACATACAACTAGTACATACACCTAGTACATACAACTAGTACATACACCTAGTCCATACAACTAGTACACACAAGTAGCAAATACAATTAGTTCTATAATTAGTACATAGAACTAGTACATATATATAGCCATTACAAACAATTAGTTCATAGTACTTGTAAATATAACTGGTACACATCTAGTACATATACCTAGTACATACAACTAGTACATTCAATTAGAACAAATACATAGAACATACACACATAACTAGAACATATAAATTGTACATATAAGTAGTACATTCAACTAGAACATAAAACTAGCACAAACAATTAGTACTTACAACTAGTCACTAACAAAAACAACTAGTACATAACTAGTACACACATCTAGTACATACAACGAGTACAAACAATTAGTACATACAAATATTACATTCAGCTAGTAAATTCAACTAGTACCTACAACTAGTACATACAACTGTTACCTACAACTAGTAAATATAACCAATACTAGTACATACAACTAGCTACGAGTGCATACAACCAGTACCCACAACTAGCTACAAATACATACAACTTGTACCTAAAACTAGTATATACAACTACTTCATAAAACAAGTCCATAAACAGGTAACTAGTACATATAAACAGTATACACAACTAGAACATAAACTAGAACATACAATTAGTATATTGAACTATTATATACAACTAGAACCTATTTAGTGTCTAGTACAACTAGTACTAGAACCCACAACTAGTACTTACAACTAGTACATACAACAACTATCGAGTACATAAAACTAGTACTTACAACTAGTACTTACAACAAGTATCGAGTGCATACAACTAGTACATACAACTAGTCCATACAACTAGTACATACAACTAGTCAATACAACTAGTACATACAACTAGTACCTACCTAGTACCTAGTATAACTGATACTAGAGCGTACTACTAGTAATTACAACTAGTACATATAACTAGTCCATAAACATATAACTAGTATATGTAAATAGTACATACACCTAGTAATTACAACTAGTACATACAGCTAGTACTTACAACCAGTACATTCAACTCGTATATATAAATAGTGCCTACAACTAGTACATGCAACTAGTACATACAACTAGTACATACAACTAGTACATTCAACTAGTACACACAACTAGTACATATAACTACTAAACACAACTGCTACATAAAACTAATTCATACACAGGTAACTAGTACATATAAACAGTGTATGCAACTAGAACATAAACTAGAACATACAACTAGTACATTGAACTAGTACATACAACTAGAACCCACGTAGTACCTAGTACAATGAGTACTAGAACCTACAACTAGTACTTACAACTAGTACATATAAATAGTGTATACAACTAGTACATGCAACTAGTACATAAAAAGAGTTCATAAAACTCAAACATACAACTAGTACGAACAACAAGACATTAGTACAAACAACTAGTACATTCATCTAGTACATACAACTAGTCGATACAACTAGTTCCTACAACTAGTTCCTACATAGTACTTAGTATAACTAGTTCTAGAACGTACAACTAGTACCTACAAGTAGTACATACCACTAGTTATTACAACTAGTACATACTACTAGTACATATAAATAGTGCATACCACTAGTACGTGCAACTAGTACATACAACTAGTACATACAACTAGTACATATAAGCGGTTCATACAACTACTAAATATAACTCGTACAAACGACTAGTACACAAATTAGTATCGAGTACATATAACTAGTACAAACAATTAGAACATACAACTAGTACATACAATTGGAACATAAAACTAGTACATACAACTAGTATATACAACTAAAACGTAAAACTAGTACATATAACTAGTACGCACAACTCGTACACACAACTAGTATAGAGTACATACAACTAGTCCATACAAGTAGTACATACCACTAGTTATTACAACTAGTACATACTATTAGTACGTATAAATAGTGCATACAACTAGTACATGCAACTAGTACATACAGCTAGTACATACAACTGGAACATACAACTAGCACATACAACTAAAAAATACAACTAGTACATATAACTTGTACATACAACTAGATACTAGTACATACAACTAGTACATACAACTAGTCCATACAACTAGTCCATACAACTAGTACATACTACTAAGACCTACCTATTACATAGTTGAACTATACTAGAACCTACAATTAGTGCATAAAACTAGTACATACAACTAGTACATACAACTAATAGATTCAACTGGGATATAAACTAGTACGTATAACTAGTGCATACAATTAGTGCATATAACTAGTAAATATTACTAGTACTAGTCCATACAACTAGTACACACAAGTAGCACATACAATTAGTTCTATAATTAGTATATAGAAGTAGTACATAAAACGGGTACATAAAACTAGAACATAAAACTTGTACATATAACTAGAACATACAACTTGTACATATAACAGGTACGTAGCCATTACATACAATTAGTTCATAAAACTTGTAAATATAACTGGTACACATCTAGTACATATACCTAGTATATACAACTAGTACATTCAATTAGTACATTTAAATAGAACATACACATATAACTAGAACATATACATAGATCATAAAACTAGTACATTCAACTAGAACATAAAACTAGCACAAACAACTAGTACTTACAACTAGTAACTAGTAAAAACAACTAGTACATAACTAGTACTTAAGACTAGTTTTTACAACAAGTACGCACAATTAGTACATACAAATATTACATTCAGCTAGTAAATTCAACTAGTACCTACAACTAGTACGTACAACTATTACCTACAACTAGTAAATTAAACCAGTACTAGTACATATAACTAGTACATACAACTAGTACATACAATTAACTACGAGTACATTCAACCAGTACACACAACTAACTACGAGTACATACAATTTGTAACTAAAACTAGTATATCCAACTACTTCATAAAACTAGTACATAGAACAATTACTTACAACTAGTAAATACATCCTTGGGATGGTACATCCTTCGACTTTTGAGCGTTTAAAAACGCAGTTGGTTTCTTTCAATTCTTGGTCAAACGTTTCGACCCTGGGGGTCTTCCTCAGTGACTGATGGTTCAGTGGAAGAATTGCCTCTATTTATAGAGGATTTTTCCCGCCATTTCCACTTCCTGTCATGTGACCCTCAGCAGAATGAGAAAAACAGGAAGTATGAATATTAAATCGTCTCCAGGCTTGATGTAACACAATGCCTTGATTTAAATTCATTCTCACCTGACTCTTCTGGATCCTGATGGCTTTTGTGATGGGTATCCAGACCATTTTCGCCAAGCAGAGATCACTGAGAACCGTTTTATCCAACCCAAAACAGCCACAACCACCTATGGATATCAAGGGTGTAGTTTACCTAATTCCTTGCTCTGAGTGTTCTGCAGTCTACATTGGTGAAACTGGAAGGACCCTGAAAGTGAGAGTTGCAGAACACAAGCGAGCAGTCAGGATGGGGGATGTGAACAACGGTATAGCTGTTCACTCCCTCAAGACTGGCCACTCAATTGCTTGGGACAAGGCCAAGATTACAGACAGGTAAACCCACTGGCAAAGGAGAAGGGTCAAAGAAGCCATCAGGATCCAGAAGAGTCAGGTGAGAATGAATTTAAATCAAGGCATTGTGTTACATCAAGCCTGGAGACGATTTAATATTCATACTTCCTGTTTTTCTCATTCTGCTGAGGGTCACATGACAGGAAGTGGAAATGGCGGGAAAAATCCTCTATAAATAGAGGCAATTCTTCCACTGAACCATCAGTCACTGAGGAAGACCCCCAGGGTCGAAACGTTTGACCAAGAATTGAAAGAAACCAACTGCGTTTTTAAACGCTCAAAAGTCGAAGGATGTACCATCCCAAAGATAAGTTCGACGCAGTTATAAGGAATCCTTATTCTAGTAAATACATCTACTACATACAACTAGTACATAAAACTAGTCCTACAAATAGTACATACAACAAGTGCATACTACAAGTACACAAAACTACTTCATATAATAAGAACATACAACTAGTACATACAACTATATAGTACATAAAAATATTACATACAACTAGCACATAGGTACTAGTTCCATGTACTAGTTGTATGTACTAGTTGTATGTAGTTATATGAACTAGTTGTATGTGATGATTGTGTGTAATTGTATGTTCTAGTTATATTTACTAGTTGTAGTTACTAGTTGTATGTACTAGTAACTAGTTATATGTACTAATTCTATGTACTAGTTCTATGTACTAGTTTAATGTACTAGTTGTATGTAGAAGTTGTATGTACTAGTTGTATGTAGAAGTTGTATGTACTAGTTGTAAGTATTAGTAACTATCTGTATGTACTAGTTGTATGTACTAGCTGTATGTACTAGTTGTATGTACTAGTTATATGTTCTAGTTGTATGTAGTCGTTGTATATACTAGTTGTATGTAGTAGATGTATGCACTAGTAACTGTCTGTATGAACTAATTGTTTGTTCTAGTTATATGTACTAGTTGTATATATGTACTAGTTTTAGGTACTAGATACTAGTTGTATATACTAGTTGTATGTACTAGTTATATATACTAATTGTATTTACTGATTGTGTTTAATTGTTGTATGTACTACTTACATTTACTCGTAACTAGTCGTAAGTACTAGTTATATGTACCAGTTGTATGTACTAGTTGTATGTAGTTATATATACTATTTGTATGTACTAGTTTTGTGTAATTGAGTGTATTAGTTATATTTACTAGTTGTAGTTACTAATGTTATGTACTGGTTATATGTACTAGTTGTATGTACTATTAAATAGATGTATGTACTAGTTGTATGTACTAATTGTATGTACTAGCTGAATGTACTAGTTGTATGTACTGGTTGAACGAACTCCTTACTAGTTGTATGTTATAGCTGTAAGAACTAGGACCACTTTACTAGTTGGAGGTTCTAGCTGTATGTACTCAAGTCTAAGTAGTAACTGCATGTTCTAATTGTATGTACTTAATATATGGACTAGTAATATGTATATAGTTATATATATGTACTAGTTATATATAGTGGTTTTATATACTAGGTGTATGTACTAGTTGTATGTACTTGTATTTACTAGTAGTATGTACTAGTTCTTTGCACTAGTAAATAGTTGATATACAAGTTATATGTACTAGCTGTATGTACTAGTCTTCTGTACTAGCTGTATGTACTAATTGTATGTTCTAGTTGTATGTACTAGTAAGTTGTTGTATGTACTAATTATATGTACTAGTTGTATGTACTAGTTGTATGTACCAGGTGTATGTACTAGTAAAAAACTGAATTTATTAGTTGTATGTACTAGTTGTATTTAGTTATATGTACTAGTTGTATATAGTAGTTGTGTGTAATTGTTGTACGTACTCGTTATATTTATTAGTTGTAGTGACTAGTTGTACGTACTAGTTGTAAGTACAAGTAACTAGGTGTATGTACTAGTCGTATGCACTAGTTCTATGTACTGGTTTTATGTACTAGTTGTATGACGAAGTTGTATGTACAAGTTATATGTACAAGTAATCATCTGTTTGTACTAGTTATCTTTACTAGTTGTATGTACTGGTTGTGTGTAATTATTGTACGTACTAGTTATATTTACTACTTGTAGTTACTAGTTTTATGTACTAGTTGTATTTACTAGTTGTATGTACTACTAGTTGTATGTTCTAATTGTATGAAAAATCTAAGATACCATTTTCCTACATGCTATGCCTATTCTGTAAAAGAGCCTATAGGGGAACTAAACCTGTGGAGAGCTTTGGATGAAGATACAGGAGTCTTTTCTTCCTTCTTTTCCCTTCTTTCATCTTCTTCTCTACTGGGTAAGACAGCCGTTTCTGGGAATTCCACCTTTTATCAGTGATCCTGAGAGTCTTTATCTTTTCTTTATCTTGATCTTCTGTGAATCTTTGGCTCTCTATGCTAAATCTAGGGGCCTTATATACACTAATTTGGTGCCAAAAGTTAAATGAGGTGTTAATTAAGACACATGATGAAATTTAATTTTATGAAAGGAATGTAAGTCAAATTAAATTTTATGGATTTAATCTAATAGTAATCTTGCTTGTACAGGTAAAACAGATTCAGCATAACCATAGACACAAGTAGGACATATTACATAAGTCTATCCTTAGGTCTTATAGTAGTAACATTCCTTTGGAGGTGGGGTAACACAATATGGGGTAACACAAAACAGTCCTTAAGCATACTAGCTACTATATAGTTGTATGTACCAGCTGTATGTATTAATTATATGCTCTACTTGTATGTACTAGGTGTATGGACTAATAACAATCTGTATTTACGAGTTGTATGTACTAGTTGTATGTACTTATTGTGTGTAATTGTTGTACGTACTAGTTATATTTACTAGTGTTAGTTACTAGTTGTAGTTACTAGTTTTATGTACTAGTTGAATGTTCTGGTAACAAGATGTATGTACTAGTTGTATGTACTAGTTGTATGTACTAGTTGTATGTACTAGCTGTATGTCCTAATTGTATGTACTAGTTGTATGTACTAGTTGTACGTACTTGTTGCACGTACTAGTTGTATGTTCTAGTTGTCTGTACTCGTTGTATGTAGTTGTTGTATGTACTAGCTGTATGTACTAATTGTATGAACTAGTATGTAATTTTATGTCCTAGTTGTATGAACTAGTTGTATGTACTAGCTAAATGTACTAGTAACAAACCTTATTTACTAGTTGTATTTACTAGTCATATGTAGTTATATGTACTAGTTATTTGTGCTAGTTGTGTGAAATTGTTGGACGTACTAGTTATATTTACTAGTGATAGTTACTAATTGTATGTACTAGTTTTATGTACTAGTTTTTTGTAATTATATGTACTAGTTGTATGTACAAGTTGTGTGTAATTGATGTACATACTACTTATTTTTACTAGTTGTAGTTACTAGTTGTATGTACTAATTTTAGGTACTAGTTGTATGTCCTAGTAACTAGTTGTATATACTAGTTGTATGTACTAGTTCTATGTTCTAGTTTTATGAACTAGCTGTATGTAGAAGTTGTATGTATTAGTTGTATGCACTAGTAACTATCTGTATGTGCTAGTTGTATGCACTAGTAACTATCTGTATGTACTAGGTGTTTGCAATAGTTGTATGTACTAGTTGTATGTAGTTATATGTACTTGTTGTATGTACTAGTTGTGTGTAATTTTTGTACATACTAGTTATATTTAATAGTTGTAGTTACCAGTTTTATGTACCAGTTATCTGTACTAGTTGTATATCCTAGCTGTATGTACTAGTTTTATGTACTAATTATATGTACTTGTTGTTTGTACTAGTAAGTAGTTGCATTTACTAGTTATATGTACCAGTTCTATGTACTAGTAGAATGTACTAGTTGTATGTACTAATTGTATGTACTAATTGTATGTACTAGTTGCATGTACTAATTGTGTGTACTAGTTGTGTGTGCTAGTTGTGTGTGCTAGTTGTATGTACTAGGTGTATGTACTAGTTGTATGTAGTAGTTGTATGCACTAGCTGTGCGTAATTGTTGAACGTACTAGTTATATTTACTTGTTGTAGTTACTAGCTGTAAGTACTAGTTTTATGTACTAGTTGTATGTACTAGGTGTATGTATTAGTTCTATGTATTAGTTGTATGTACTAGTTGAATGTACTTGTTGTATGTACAAGTTGTGTGTACTTGTTGTATGTATATAGTAGTTGTGTGTACTATCTGTGTGTACTAATTGTAGGTACTAATTGTATGTAATGGCATGTAGTTTTATGTACTAGTTGTATGTTCTAGTTGTATGTACTAGGTGTATGTACTAGTAACAATCTGTATTTACTAGTTTTATTTACTAGTTGTATGTACTAGTTTTATGTACTAGTTTTCTGTAGTAGTTGTGTGTAATTGTTGTACGTACTAGTTATATTTACTAGTTGTAGTTACTCGTTGTATGTATTAGTTTTATGTACTAGTTGTATGTAGTTATATATATTAGTTGTATGTAGTAGTTGTGTGTAATTGTTGTACGTACTAGCTATATTTACTAGTTGTAGTTACTAGTTGTATGTACTAGTTTTATGTATTAGTTGTATGTACTAGTAACTCGTTATATGTACTAGTTCTATGTACTAGTTTAATGTACTAGTTGTATGTACTAGTTGTTTGAATTAGTTGTATGTACTAATTGCATGTACTAGTTTTATGTACTAGTAAGTAGTTGCATGTATTAGTTATATGAACTTATTGTATGAACTAGTTGTATGTACTAGGTTTATGTACTAGTTTTGTGTAATTGTTGTATGTACTAGTTATATTTACTAGTTGTAGTTACTAGTTGTATGTACTAGTTGTATGTACTAGTTGTATGTACTAGTTGTATGTACTAGTAACTAGATGTATGTTCTATTTGTATGTAATAGTATTAGGTTCTTTATAAAACTAGTTATAGGGGGTACTAGGTAAGTACAAGTTGTAGGTACTACCTGTTTGAACAATTTGTACATACTAATTTCATGTATTATTTGTATGTACTAATTATATACACTAATTATTTGTTCTAGGTGTCTGTACTACTTGTATGTACTTGTTATGTGCTAATTGCATGTACTAGTTGTATGTACTAGTAAGTAGTTGCATGTACTAGTTATATGTACTAGTTGTATATACTAGGTGTATGTACTAGTAACAATCTGTATTTACTAGTTGTATGAACTAATTGTATGTACTAGGTGTATGTAGTAGTAAGTAGCTGCATGTACTAGTTATATGTACTAGTTGTATGTACTAATTGCATGTACTAGTTTTATGTACTAGTAAGTAGTTGCATGTATTAGTTATATGAACTTATTGTATGAACTAGTCGTATGTACTAGGTGTATGTACTAGTTTTGTGTAATTGTTATATTTACTAGTTGTAGTTACTAGTTGTATGTACTAGTTGTATGTACTAGTTGTATGTACTAGTAACTAGATGTATATTCTATTTGTATGTAATAGTATTAGGTTCTTTATAAAACTAGTTATAAGGGGTACTAGGTAAGTACAAGTTGTAGGTACTACCTGTTTGAACAATTTGTACGTACTAATTTCATGTACTATTTGTATGTACTAATTATATACACTAATTATTTGCTCTAGGTGTCTGTACTACTTGTATGTACATGTTATGTGCAAATTGCATGTACTAGTTGTATGTACTAGTAAGTAGTTGCATGTACTAGTTATGTGTACTAGTTGTATGTACTAGGTGTATGTACTAGTAACAAACTGTATTTACTAGTTGTGTGAACTAATTGTATGTACTAGGTGTATGTAGTAGTAAGTAGCTGCATGTACTAGTTATATGTACTAGTTGTATATACTAATTGTATGCACTAATTTTATGTACTAGTTGTATGTACTAGTTGTATGTACTAATTGTATGTACTAGCTATGTACCACTTGCATGCACTAGTTGTATGTAGTAGTTGTAAGTACTATATATATGTACTAGTTATATGTGTATGTACTAGTTTTATGTAGTAGTTGTGTGTATTAGTTTTATGTAATTGGTGTATGTACTCATTGTATGTGCTAGTGTTTTGAACTAGTACTAGTTGTATTAACTAATTGTTGGTACTAGTTGTGTGTACTAGTTGTATGTGGTCATTATGAACCAATTGTTTGTACTAGTTGTATGTATTAGCTATGTTCTAATTGTATCTACTAGTGGTATGTAGTATTTTTATGTAATAATTGTAAGTACTAGTTGTGTGTACTGGTCTTATGTACTAGGTGTGTGTACTATATATATGTACTAATTTTATGTGTAAGTACTGATTATGTGTACTAATTTTGTGTAATTGTTGTATATACTAGTTGTGTGTACTAGTTGTATGTACTACTTGTGTGTACTAGTTTTATGTACTAGTTGTATATACTAGTTGTATGTACTAGGTGTGTGTACTAGTTGTATGTACTAGTTGTATGTACTAGTTCTATGTACTAGTTGCTAGTTGAATGTAGGAGTTTTATGTTCTCATTCTTTGAACTAGTTCTATATAATATTTGTAGTTCTAGTTGTATGAACTAGTTGTATTAACTAGTTGTATGTATAGTTGTATGTCGTGGGAATTGGAGGCTGTGGTTCCGAGCTGACAAGAGGATGGGTATTGTCCAGTTCAACCCCCCGACAGAGCATGGTGCTTAGCCCTTCATGTGGCATCCTGTGGCTAAATCAGCCTTCCTGCCAGTATGGGCTAACCCCCCGTCTGGCAGCTTCACTGGGTTACGTTACGTCACAAGAATTAAAATTAGGCCTAGGTGCACCAGTGGTGAAGAAAACCCTGGGTCAAACAGAATAGGTGATTCCACTGGTGCCTCCCAGGTGGATGCACCTGAATGTAATAGCCTTTCTTCGGTCCCCATGATGGGCCAACCATCCCTATGGACCGAGGAAATGGTTAGGGCACTAATTGATTGCTATGAACGATCTGAACCCAAAAGAAGTGGCTATCAGAAGCGTTTAGAGCAGGAATGGCTGAGCAAATACCCACATTTGCGTCAGACCAATCGAACCCTTGCCTTCCAAGCCAAAAGGAACTTGGTAGGAGACGGAGTACTGCAAGTAACTGGTAGCCGAGATTTAGATTTGGTTAATGATGCACCGCAAGGTGCCTCTAGAAGGAGAAGGATCCAAGGGGTGATCTGGAACCTTCAGAGGAGTAATATCCTCATGGAGCTCTACCGAGAAAGTAAGCCCATGGAAAAGGGGTATGCCGAGCGGTTGTACCGGGCTTGGAATGCTAAAATGCCAGACCATAAAACCACAAAGGTAGCGCTAACTATGAGAATTTGTATAATCCAAAGAGGTCAAGGTCTCTCGAGACTAAACCTTGTGGAACCTGACTCTCCTGGTTTAGCCACCCTAACTGAGACTGTGGAGGAAGGTGTGGGAGCCCAGGGAGAGGGGGAGTTTCACCAAGTTCAGGCTGTGACTGAACAAAATGGTGCTTGCCCGGTTGATGTGGAAATAGCGCGTCAACGGAATAATAATCCTATGACCAAATGCCAGAAAGTACTCTGAAGAAAGCTTAGGAGGGAGTTCCATTCATTATACCTGAATGTGCTGATCAGAGCTCGAGACAAGACACTGGGGAAACTCAGGGTCTTGACCCTACAAGAGCGAAGATCGGTTGAACGCCGGAAATTCCAGGAACAAAACCACCTTTGGAATACTCAAAGGGAGTTCAAGATGAATGGCAATGTTCCAACCTCCAATGAAGCTCCCTCAATTGAGGTAGTAAGAGACTTTTGGACAAAGATTGTAGGTACTGTGGGTAAGGTCAACAAAAACGACCCAGGGGTGAAAGAATGGCTAAAGGAAACCAAAAAGAGGGTAGGTAGAACCCCCTCTGAAGGTCCCGATAGCATTGATGACACCAAACAGAGGAAAGCCTTGAAAAAGGCAAAAAGCTGGTCAGCCCCTGGGCAGGATGGCATTCACACTTTTTGGTGGAAAGCACTCCCCTCTGCACAGTCTGCCTTGGCAGATGTACTACGGAGGGTGGTGAGTGGAGATCTGTCAGTCCCAGACTGGCTTACAAGGGGTCGCAATCTACTCATCCCAAAAAGTTGACCCGAAAAGTGCAGCCAACTACCGACCTATTGCGTGTCTCAACACAATCTACAAGGCTGTCACAGCATGCATGGCATCAGAATTACTCACTCACACCTACACTATTGATCTTTTGCCTATTGCCCAAAGGGCCATGAAAAAAGGGAGGTTGGGCTGTGTGGACTGTCTACTGTTGGATCAATCAATCGATCTAGATGCCAAAATTATGGGCAAGCCACTTAGTGTGGCATGGATCGATTATGAGAAGGCATATGACAGAGTCCCTCACAAGTGGGTGATGAAGGTGCTAAAAACCATCAAGTGCCCAGGTTGGATCCGGAGGTCTATAGAGCTCTTCTCCAAACACTGGGCTACTGTGCTTGAGTTTTGTGGACTGCGGGGAAGGTGGTTAGGAGTACCCCTGTTAAATATAACAGGGGACTCTTCCAAGGAGACTCCTTATCGCTACTCCTCTTCTGTCTGGCCATAGCTCCCATATTCCAAGTTCTTAACAGAACCAAGGGATATACCCTCTGGCATAATGGGAAAAGGAACACCATGTCACACTTGTTGTACATGGATGACCTTAAAATATATTCTGGAGGGCCTGATAAATTCAGGGAAGCCATGGAATGTGTGGAGAAAACCTCAAATGCCATTGGCATGAGGTTTGGAGTGAGAAAGTGTGGAACAGCTCACATGCAAAAAGGGAAAGTTCTGGCTGGCCCAGACAACCTTGAACGCACTGAAGAACCCATAAGGAGCCTTGAAAAAGGTACTACTTTTAAGAACCTAGGGCTAGAACAACAGTTTGAGGTAGATGACAGCAAGGTCAAACTTGCTTGATCAACTAATAGAGGAGAAGACTCCACAAAGTGT
This sequence comes from Chondrosia reniformis, assembly GCA_947172415.1. Taxonomy (NCBI): domain Eukaryota; kingdom Metazoa; phylum Porifera; class Demospongiae; order Chondrillida; family Chondrillidae; genus Chondrosia; species Chondrosia reniformis. The sequence continues at coordinate 3,279,920 of OX359199.1, read as the reverse complement.
GGGACTCTCACCTCAATGGTAAGAATGCTGCAGAAGCCTCTAACATGTTGTGTGCCTCTTTATTGAGATACTCTTACCCAGTTTTGAAGTGGACACAAAGTGAGCTTCCAAAACTAGACCGAATGGTGAGAAAGGTCATGAGAAAGTACCCAGTGTCATCACTATAACTCGGCCATTGGGAAGGTAAACTTGCCTCGCTCTCAAGGTGGTAGAGGGCTCTGTAGTTTTCCTTTGGATCACGACAGGGCTGTTGTGAATCTGGCAAGATACCTCCATACTGCCAATCATCCACTCACAGCTGTTGTGGTTTAACACCAAAAGAGGCTGGAGTGCTCAAAGCAGAGGAGGACTGTCTTGAAAGAAGCCAGATTGATACTGGGAAGCCATGGAATAGAACTAGCACCGGAAATGGGGCTAAGGACAGATCCCTCACAAAATAGTGTAAGAGAATGGAGGAGAGTGGCACGTGAGCTCCGGGAGGCTTAGACTGAAAGGTTAAAAAGTAACCTAGCCAAAAAGTCTCACCAGGGCTCATACCACAGACAGGTCACAAATAGGGAGTCTTATGTGTGGCTTTCTGAGGGGAGACTCAGACCTCAAACTGAGGCTCTGATTCTTGCATGATGTGCTGCACACTAGGTGGTACCGAAATAGGATTCTGAGGAATTCTAGCCTCCTAATGTGCAGAGAATGTGGCAAGGCTATGGAAACAGTCAAACACAGATTAAACATGTGTGAGCCCAAGGGCTTTTCTCTCTACAAAGAGAGGTATGACCGGGCAACACTGATAGTATTGTGGAGATTGTTGAAAGAATGTGGATTCAAGCAGGAAGAGCCCTGGTACAAACTAGAAACAAAACCAGTCTATGAGAATAGGTCTGTCAAAATCTTGTGGGATCCTAGCATCCTTAGAGATGAAGAAAATGACAGAAAGGAGGCCAGACTTAGTGGTTGAGGATCGGCTATCTAAGTCCATCTACATTTTTGAGATGTCAGTTCCTACTGACAGCAATATTAATGGAAGATGGCAAGAGAAGTTCCAAAAGTACCAGAAGCTGGCGGCTGATATGAGGAAACAATTTAGGGGCTACCGAATTAAGGTAGTGTTGATGATAATTGGTGCTTTGGGGACAGTGGACACGCTCTGGGAAGACCTTAGGGGAATTCCAAAGCTGTCAAAAGATGTAGTAGAAGTGATGAGAGTGATGCAGAGAACTGTTGTCTGCTCGGCTGTAAGGATATTGAGGCGACATCTATCTGTTGAGGGATTGGGGCCTGGACAATAAGTAGTCCTGTCCCATTCCTTGCCTGTCGACCTCTGGAAAGTAGTGTTGGATTTGTGTATGGAGGTACTCCCTCCTATTATGACGGTCAACTTTGGCCCGACGTGCACCTGTCTGCTGCTGCTGGAAGGAGGCAAAGCCGAGGCTTCTGGCTTAAAACACAAAGAAAGGAAAACATAACTGACTGAGGGTTGTCCCAGCGAGATACTCCTTGCCCTAGTAAACTAAGGCAAGAAGTAACAAGGTTCTCCATTAAGGCTTTTGTTTCTAAGTATATATATCTTAGTTTTTGTACTAATTGTATATACTATGTGTATATACTATTTGTATGTACTAGTACTAGCTATAGTTTTAAGTTGTGTGTACTAGTTGTATCTACTAGTTGTAGGTGCTAATTGTATACACTAGTTGTATGTATTAGTCTTATGTACTAGTTGTATGTACAAGTTGCATGCAGTAGTTGTATGTACTAGTTTTGTGTACTAGATTTAAGTACTAGAACTAGTTAGTTGTAGGTACTAGTTATATTTTCTTGTTGTATGTTTAACCCTTTCCGCGCCAACTTATTGCGTGGGCGGACCTATACCTTATGACTGACTTTTTCGAAGGCCACGTGAAGTACGTAAGTGCTACGTGTAAGGTAAGGTTGTTTTTACGACTGAGGAAGTGGATTCTCATCAAGTTTAGCCTTTCGAATCATGTGAAGAGAACGGACCAGGCACTAAACCTAGCCCTAACCCTATGCGGTCGCATTCAGAGCCTGGTCAGTTCTCTTCACTCACACGGTACGTATACGGTTAATTCGAAGGCTTTTTTCGCCACGGAGGGAAGGTTCCTGCCACCTGTGTGCACTAATCGTAAAGTGCAACTGTCTGACGACCACTTAACACCTGTTAGAGTTTGCTTTGGCCGCGCATATGCTAATAATTCGCCGGGAAAGCCTGCCGCCTATCTATGACGATGTATATCGTCAACGGTTATTGCGTGCATATAATTATCATGACGATGTATATCGTCAACGGTCATTAAAGGGTTAAGTTGTATGTTCCAGTTGTGTGCACTAGTTGTTGCTTCTAGTTATACGTATATATTCTTTCTATGTACCAGTTTTATGTACCAGTTACTAGTTGTATATACTAGATATATGTACTAGTATCAATCTGTATTTACTAGTTGTATGTACTAGTTGTATGTACTAGTTGTATGTACTAGTTGTGTGTAGAAGTTGTATATACTAGTTGTTTGTACTAGTAAATATCTGAATATACTAGTTGTATGTACTAGTTGTTTGTAGTTATATGTACTAGTTGTATGTGCTAGTTGTGAGTAATTGTTGTACGTACAAGCTATATTTACTAGTTGTAGTTACTAGTTGTATGTACTAGTAACTATTTGAATATACTAGATCTATGTACTAGTTCTATGTACTAGTTTTATGTACTAGTTGTATGTAGAAGTTGTATGTACTAGTTATATGTACTAGTAACTATCTGTATGTACAAGTTGTAAGCACTAGTTGTATGTTCTAGTTGTATGTAGTTATATATACTAGTTGTATGTACTAGTTGTGTGTACTAGTTTTATGTATTAGGTGTATGTCCTAGTAACTATTTGTATGTACTAGTTGTATGTACCAGTTCTATGTACTAGTTTTATGTACTACTTTAATGTACTAGTTGTATTTATATAGAAGTGGTATGAACTAGTTGTGTGTAATGTTTGTATGTACTAGTTATATTTGTTGGTTTTAGTGACTAGTTTTATGTACTAGTTGTATGTATAAATTGTAGTACTAGTTTTATGTACTATATAGTGGCATGTACTGTTGTGTGTAATAGTTGTTTGGACTGGTTATATGTACTAGTGTTATGAACTAGTTGTATTTACTAGTTGTATGTATATCTTAGTTTTTTGTACTAATTGTATGTACTAATTGTATGTACTATTTGTATGGACTAGTACTAGCTATAGTTTTAAGTTGTGTGTACTATATAGTTGTATTTACTAGTTGTAGGTGCTAATTGTGTACACTAGTTGTATATACTAGTTGCATGCAGTAGTTGTATTTACTAGTTTTGTGTACTAGATTTAAGTACTAGAACTAGTTATGTTTTCCTAGTTGTAGTTACTTGTTAAATTTGCTTGTTGTAGGTTCTAGTTGTGTGTACTAGTTGTACGTACTAGTTGTAGTTACTGATTGTATGTACTAGTTGTATGTACTTGTTGTGTGTACTAGTTCTATGTACTAGTTCTATGTACTGCTTACTAGTTGAATGTACTAGTTTTATGTTCTCATTCTATGAACTAGTTCTATATAACATTTGCAGTTGTAGTTTTATGAACTAGTTGTATGTACTAGTTGTATGTGTATCCTAGTTGTTTGTACTAATTGTATGTACTAATTGTATATACTAGTACTAGCTATAGTTTTAAGTTGTGTGTACTAGTTGTATCAACTAGTTGTAGGTGCTAATTGTATACACTAGTTGTATGTATTAGTCTTATGTACTAGTTGTATGTACTAGTTGTGTGTACTAGTTGCATGCACTAGTTATATGTACTAGTTTTATTTAATAGTTGTATGTACTAATTGTATGTTCTAGTTTTATGGACTAGTACATACAGCTCTAGTACATACAACTAGTAGATACAACAAGTACATACAACTAATACATCCAACTTGTACATAACTAGTACATACAACTGGTACATATAACTAGTTGTTGGTACTAATTATATGTACTAATTTTATGTAATAGTTGTATGTACTAGTTGTATGTACTAGTTGCATATAAAAGTTGTATGTACTTGTTCTAGGGACTACTTGTATGTACTCGTTACTAGTTGTATGTTCTAGTTGTAAGGACTAGTTTTATGTACTAGTTGAATGTGCTAGTTGTATAAAATAGTCATATGTACTAGTTATATGTACTAGTTGTATGTACTAGGTATATATACTAGTTCTATATATATAATAGTTATATACTACTTGTATGTACTAGCTAAAATACTAGTTGTATGTACTAGTTGTATGTACTAGTTGTAGGAACTGATTGTATATAATTTACTAGTTGTATGTACCATTACTAGTTATATTTACAAGTTGAAGATCCTAAATGTACGTGCTAGTTGTATGAACTAGATTTATGGATTAGCTGAATGTACTAGTTGTATGTACTAGTTATATTTATTAGTTGTTTTAACTAGTTATATTTATTAGTTGTATTAACTAGTTAACTAGTCGTGGGAATTGGAGGCCGTCGTGGGAATTGGAGGCCGTCGTGGGAATTGGAGGCTGTGGTTCCGAGCTGACAAGAGGATGGGTATTGTCCAGTTCAACCCCCCGACGGAGCAGGGTGCTTAGCCCTTCATGTGGCATCCTGTGGCTAAATCAGCCTCCCTGTCAGTATGGGCTAACCCCCCGTCTGGCAGTTACACTGGGTTACGTTGCGCCATGAGAATGACAATTTTCAAGACAGGCTGTGGCCTAGGTGCACCAGTGGTGAAGAAAACCCTGGGTCAACCAGAATAGGCGATTCCACTGGTGCCTCACAGGTAGATGTACCTGAATGGAATAACCCTTCTTCGGTCCCCGTGACGGGCCAACCAGCTCTATGGACCGAGGAAATGGTTAGGGCACTAATTGATTGCTTTGAGCGATCTGAACCCAAAAGAGGTGGCTATCAGAAGCGTTTAGAGCGGGAATGGCTGAGCAAATACCCACATTTGCCTCAGACCGGTCGAACCCTTGCCTTCCAAGCCAAAAGGAGCTTGGTAGGAGACGGAGTACTGCAAGTAACGGGTAGCCGAGATTTAGATTTGGTTAGTGATGCACCGCAAGGTGCCTCTAGAAGGAGAAGGATCCAAGGGGTGATCTGGAACCTTCAGAGGGATAATATCCTCATGGAGCTCTACCGAGAAAGTAAGCCCATGGAAAAGGGGTATGCCGAGCGGTTGTACCAGGCTTGGAATGCTAAAATGCCAGACCATAAAACCACAAAGGTAGCGCTAACTACAAGACTTAGTAGAATCCGCAGGGGTCAAGGTCTCTCGAGACTAAACCTTGTGGAACCTGACTCTTGTGGTGTAGCCACCCTAACTGAGACTGTGGAGGAAGGTGTGGGAGCCCAGGGGCAGGGGGAGCTTCACCAAGTTCAGGCTGTGACTGAACAAAATGGTGAGCTGCCTGCAGCCCCTGTTGAAACTCCTACAAATGATCATCCTAGTCCCAGGACAAGTGGCAATGATCAACTGATGCAACTTTTAGGCAAAGCAAAAGATGCCTGTCTCCGAAAGAAACCTGGAGATTTCTCTGGAAGAAAACCCTGTGGGGCAGTGCGGTTCAACCATGTTGATACGGCACTGCTTCAGGAGGCCAATGATTGGGTGGAGAAAGAGTGGCAGGAAGGCCCTAGGTCGGCCTGGCACCTGAACTGCCTGGTCTACTCTGTTGCTATGGCTGTGAGGGGAAAAACAACCAATGAATCGCAGCCATGCAACCAGGGAAGGAAATCAGACAATCAGAAGGGAAGTAAGAGACAGGAAGGTCACATAAGTGACAGGAAGGCCAAGGGCCTTAGGTTTAGAAGACTGCTTGCCTGGTTGGATGTGGAAATAGCGCGTCAACAGAATAATAATCCTATGACCAAACGCCAGAAAGTACTCCGAAGAAAGCTTAGGAGGGAGTTCCATTCATTAAACCTGAATGTGCTGATCAGAGCTCGGGAACAGACACTGGGGAAACTCAGGGTCTGGACCCTACAAGAGCGAAGATCAGCTGAACGCAGGAAATTCCAGGAACAAAACCACCTTTGGAATACCCAAAGGAAGTTCCGGATGAATGGCAATGTTCCAACCTCCAATGAAGCTCCCTCAATTGAGGTAGTAAGAGACTTTTGGACAAAGATTGTAGGTACTGTTGGTAAGGTCAACAAAGACGACCCAGGGGTGAAAGAATGGCTAAAGGAAACCAAAAAGAGGGTGGGTAGAACCTCCTCTGAAGGTCCCGATAGCATTGATGAGACCAAACTGAGGAAGGCCTTGAAAAAGGCAAAAAGCTGGTCTGCCCCTGGGCCGGATGGCATCCACACTTTTTGGTGGAAAGCACTCCCCACTGCACAGTCTGCCTTGGCAGATGTACTACGGAGGGTGGTGAGCGGAGATCTGTCAGTCCCAGACTGGCTTACAAGGGGTCGCACTCTACTCATCCCCAAAAAGGGTGACCCGAAAAGTGCGGCCAACTACCGACCTATTGCGTGTCTCAACACAATGTACAAGGCTGTCACAGCATACATTGCATCAGAATTACTCACTTACACCTACACTAATGATCTTTTACCTATGGCTCAACGAGCCATGAGAAAAGGGAGGTGGGGCTGTGTGGACTGTCTACTGCTGGATCAATCAATTGGTCTAGATGCCAAAATTATGGGCAAGCCACTTAGTGTGGCATGGATCGATTATGAGAAGGCATATGACAGAGTCCCTCACAAGTGGGTGATGAAGGTGCTAAAAACCATCAAGTGCCCAGGTTGGATCAGGAGGTCTATAGAGCTCTTCTCCAAACACTGGGCTACTGTGCTTGAGTTGAGGACCGCAGGGAAGGTGGTTAGGAGCACCCCTGTTAAATATAACAGGGGACTCTTCCAAGGAGACTCCTTATCGCCACTCCTCTTTTGTCTGGCCATAGCTCCCATATCCCAAGTTCTTAACAGAACCAAGGGATATACCCTCTGGCATGATGGGAAAGGAACACCATGTCACACTTGTTGTACATGGATGACCTTAAGATATATGCTGGAGGGCCTGATAAACTCAGGGAAGCCATGGAATGTGTGGAGAAAACCTCAAATGCCATTGGCATGAGGTTTGGAGTGAGAAAGTGTGGAACAGCTCACATGCAAAAGGGGAAAGTTCTGGCTGGCCCAGACAACCCTGAACGCAGTGAAGAATCCATAAGGAGCCTTGAAAAAGGTACTACCTATAAGTACCTAGGGCTAGAACAACTGTTTGAGGTAGATGACAGCAAGGTCAAGGCTTGCTTGATCAATGAATTGAGGAGGAGACTCCACAAAGTGTGGGGATCTCACCTCAATGGTAAGAATGCTGCAGAAGCCTCTAACATGTTGTGTGCCTCTCTAATGAGATACTCTTACCCAGTTTTGAAGTGGACTCAAAGTGAGCTTCCAAAACTGGACCGAATGGTGAGAAAGATCATGAGAAAGTACCAGTGTCATCACTATAACTCTGCCATTGAAAGAGTGAATTTGCCTCGCTCTCAAGGTGGTAGAGGGCTCTGTAGTTTTCCTTTGGATCACGACAGGGCTGTTGTGAATCTGGCAAGATACCTCCATACTGCCAATGATCCACTCACAGCTGTTGTGGTTAAACACCAAAAGTGGCTGGAGTGCTCAAAGCAGAGGAGGACTGTCTTGAAAGAAGCCAGATTGATACTGGGAAGCCACGGAATAGAACTAGAACCGGAAATGTGGCTGAAGACAGATCCCTCACAAAATAGTGTAAGAGAATGGAGGAGAGTGGCACGTGAGCTTCGGGAGGCTCAGACTGAAAGGTTAAAAAGTAACCTAGCCGAAAAGTCTCACCAGGGCTCATACCACAGACAAGTCACAAATAGGGAGTCTTATGTGTGGCTTTCTGAGGGGAGACTCAGACCTCAAACTGAGGCTCTGATTCTTGCAGCCCAAGATGATGTGCTGCACACTAGGTGGTACCAAAATAGGATTCTGAAGAATTCTAGCCTCCTAATGTGCAGAGAATGTGGCAAGGCTATGGAAACGGTCAAACACATACTAAACATGTGTGAGCCCAAGGGATTTTCTCTCTACAAAGAGAGACATGACCGGGCAATACTGATAGTGTTGTGGAGACTGTTGAAAGAATATGGATTCAAGCAGGAAGAGCCCTGGTACAAACTAGAAGCAAAACCAGTCTATGAGAATAGGGCTGTCAAAATCTTGTGGGATCCTAGTATCCCTACAGATGATGAAATGACAGAAAGAAGGCCAGACTTAGTGGTTGAGGATCGGCTATGTAAGTCCATCTTCATTATTGAGATGTCAGTTCCTACTGACAGCAATATTAATGGAAGATGGCAAGAGAAGTTCCAAAAGTACCAGAAGCTGGCAGCTGATATGAGGAAACAATTTAGGGGCTACCGAATTAAGGTAGTCCCGATGATAATTGGTGCTTTGGGGACAGTGGACACGCTCTGGGAAGACCTTAGGGGAATTCCAAAGCTGTCAAAAAGTGCAGTAGAAGTGATGAGAGCGATGCAGAGAACTGTTCTCTGCTCGGCTGTAAGGATATTGAGGCGACATCTATCTGTTGAGGGATTAGGGCCTGGACGATAAGTAGTCCTGTCCCAGTCCTTGCCTGTCGACCTCTGGAAAGTAGTGGTGGATTTGTGTATGGAGGTACTCCCTCCTATTATGACGGTCAACTTTGGCCCGATGCGCACCTGTCTGCTGCTGCCGGAAGGAGGCAAAGCCGAGGCTTCTGGCTAAAAACCCAAAGAAAGGAAAACATAACTGACTGAGGGTTGTCCAAGCCAGATACTCCTTGCCTTAGTACACTAAGGCAAGAAGTAACAAGGTTCTCCGTTAAGGCTTTTGTTTTTCAAGTAAGTATTAACTAGTTATATTTACTAGGTGTATTGACTAGTTGTATGTACCAGTACTAGGTTTATTTACCAGTTGTAGGTACAAGTTGTATGTACAGGTTTATGTAATAGTTGTATGTGCTGATTGAATGTGCTAGTTGTATTAACTAGCTTTATGTACTTTTTATGTACTAGTTGTATGAACTAGTTGTATGAACTAGTTGTAGGTACTACTACTGGATAATATTAAATAGTTGTATGTACTAGTTATATGTACTAGTTGTATGTACAAGATATATATACTAGTTATGTACTACTTCTATGTACTAGTTTAAATACTAGTTATATGTGCTGGTTTTATGTGCTATTTGTATGTACTATTTGCATGTACTAGATATATTTACTAGCTGTATGTACCGGTACTTTGACTACCGGGGTATTAGTCTACTAATTGTTCCAGGGAAGGTGTACGCTACTGTATTTGATAAGAGGATACGAGCCATCACTGAAGAGAGTGTACTAGAAGAAAAAGGTGCATTCCGGAGGCAAAGAAGTTGCATTGATCAGTTATTCACAGTGAGACAACTCGAGGAGAAGATAATTGAGAAGAACAAAACAATGAACATGGTATGCATAGCCCTAGAAAAAGCCTTTGACACAGTGAATAGGATGTTGCTATGGTTGGTGGTAGAGAGATATGGTGTCAAGAGGAGGCTGAAGGAAGCAGTGAAGTCTCTGTACCTAAGAAGTGAAGTATGTGTACGGATACAGGGGCAAAATTCAGACTGGTTTGGTGTAGAGAGAGGGTGTGAGACAGGGGTGCACCTTGTCGCCTTGGCTTTTTAACCTATTTCTGGACAACATAGTGAGGGAGGCGAGGGAGAGTTTCCAGGGTGGTGTGCAGTTGGAAGCAAGTAAGGTACAATTTCTTATGTTTGCAGATAACCTTGCGGTAGTGACTGAAAAGGAGGAGGACATGAAAAGAAATGTTGAAGTGCTCAATGAAGTAATGACAGAGTGGAAGATGAAGATAAACTGGGAGAAGACCAAGGTGCTGGTAGTACAGAGGGGAGGTGGCACATGTCACATAGTTGTGGATGGAATTGAGGTGGAAGGAGTACAGACAGCAAAATATTTGGGGGCCATGTTTAATGAGTAAGGATCATGCGATCATGAGATTGAGAACAGGATTGGGGCAGCAGCAAGAATGGTGGGGGCATTAAGAAGTGAAATTATTGAACGCAAAGAGCTGTGGAGATGAGGTACCTTAGGAGAGTAGAAGGTGTGACCAGAATGGACAGATTAATAAATGAAGATATTAGAAGAAGGCTGGAGGTTGAAGCAGTTTTAGAAGTGGCAGATAGGAAGGAGGAGTGGAGGAAAAAGATTGAGGAAATGCCTCAGGAGAGGTTGGCGAGAAGAGTGTTTGAGGAAGAGGTGTGTGGTAAACGACCAAAGAGCGGCCAAGAAAGAGATGGAGAGATGACACTTAATGCTTTTGCCTATATATTATTATGCAGAACAGTCTATATTCCTATAGAAACTGAAAATTTAAAGTATTTTTACCGTATGTAACAGCGACCTCCTACTGAGGAGATGAGCTACATGATGATAATGATGATGATGATGTACCGGTACTAGTTATATTTTCTCGTTGAAGATACAAAATGTACGTACTAGTTCTTTGAACTAGTTTTATGGATTACTTGAATGTACTAGTTGTGTGTAGTAGTTTTATTTACTACTTGTATGAACTAGTTACATGTACTAGTTGTATGTACTAGTACTAGGTTTATTTACTAGTTGTAGGTACAAGTGGTATTTAAAGGTTTAATGTAAAAGTTGTATGTACTAATTGTATGTTCTAGTTGTATGTACTAGTTGTATGTACTAGTTATGTTGTAGTTGTATGTGCTAGTTGTATTAACTAGTTGTATGCACTATTTATAACTAGTTGTATGAACTAGTTGAATCAAATAGTTGTAGGTACTATTACTGGTAATATTAACTAGTTGTAGGTACTACTTGTATATACTAGTTATATGTACTAGTTGTATGTACTATTTACTAGTTGTATGTACAAGTTGTATGGTCTGGTTGTATGTACTAGTTGTATGAACTAGTAATATGTACTAGTTGTCTGTATTAGTTATATGTACTAGTTGTAGATAATAGTTGTATGTACTAGTTGTAAGTAATAGTTATATGTCCTAGTTGTATAAAGTAGTTGTATGTACTAGTTGTATGAACTCGTATGTACTCATTTCTAGTTTTATGTACTAGTTGTATGTACTAGTTTTATGAACTAGTACTAGTCATATTTACTCGTTGTAGATACTAAATGTACGTACTAGCTGTATGAACTAGTTTTATGGACCAGTTGAATGTACAAGTTATGTAGTACTTGTTTGTGTTAGTTGTTTATCTAGTTGTATGCACTATTTATATACTAGTAGTTGTATGAACTAGTTGTCGGTACTATAGCTGGTAATATTAACTAGTTGTAGGCACTTCTTGTATGTACTAGTTGCAAGTACTATTTGTATGTACTAGGTTTGTACTAGTAGTTTGTGCTAGTTGTATGTACTAGTTGTATCAACTAGTCATGTACTAGTTGTATGAACTAGTTGTATGAGCTAGTCACTAGTGTTAAGTTCTAGTTGTATGTTCTAAATACATGTACTAGTTATATGTACTAGTTCTATGTACTAGTTGTGTGTATTAGTTCTATGAACTAATTTTCTGTTCTAGTTGAATGTACTAGTCGTATCGACTAGTTCTATGTATTCGTTGTGTGAACTAGTTGTGTGTACTAGTTATATGTACTATTTGTACGTACTAGTTGTATTTACTAGTTGTAGCACTAGTTTTAAGTACTAGTTGTATGTACTAGATGTATGTACTTATTGTAAGTAAGAGTTCTATGTACTAGTTGTATGAAGGAGTTGTATGTACTTGTTGTATGTACTATTTGTATGTACTCGTTACTAGTTTTATGTACTAGTTGAACGTACTAGTTGTATATTCTAGTTGTATATCCTAGTTGTAATCACTAGTAACTAGTTGTATGGTCTAGTTGTATGTACTAGTTGTATTTACTTGTTGTATGTACTGGTTATAACTAGTACTTGTGTGTACTAGTTGTATGTACAAATTGTATGTACAAGGTGTATGTACTAGTTTTATTTACTAGTGTTATGTACTAGTATTAGTTATATTTAATAGTTGTAGGTACAAGTTGTATGTAGTAGTTGCATGTAGTAGATTTATGTACGAATTGTATATACTAGTTGTATGTAATAGTTGCATGTACTAGTTATGTACCAATTGTATGTACTAGTTGTATGTATATATTACTTGTATATCAGGGAGTACGGTAGTACTCCCTATGTAGGGATGACACGGTTTTTTTCGTTTTCCTTATACATTGGTATAGGAGCGAAATCCCGAAATAGGCCGAAAATCGACAAAACAAGGCTATGTATAGCTAAATATACAATATACATACTCTAAATAGACCTTAAAAGCAAGCGAATATGTCCCGCTGGCGAAATAATAAACTTTAAAAATTCCCATTTTCGTCTTCTTCATATTCTTCTTCTTCTTCTTATTCTTCTTCGTCAGCCATAACTAAAAAACTATATAAGCTTTTGGACTAATTGTTACACGAAACTACTGCAAATTTTCCGAGCTGTATTCTTTTGTAGAAGCGAGAGCGATAACGCTATTATTGAGCATGACGGTTTTCATGACCCTAGAGTCAAGGCCTCAATAAAGTCGCCATTTTAATGACGTCATAATCAGGCGAAGATTGCGAAACCAAAATGATTTTAATTATATGAATCTAATTCCTAGCCCATGCTCCATAAAAAGTACAGAAACTAGAAATATTAAAAATTTTCTACAAAAATAGTGAAGATGTAGGGATGGCATAAAAAGTAGAGAAACAAGAAAGGGATGTTACACAGTGAAGCATTAGCTATACATGAATCCTACAAGCAAGGGTGTTGTATGATTCATGCACAGCTAATGCTTCACTGTGTAACATCCCTTTCTTGTTTCTCTACTTTTTATGCCATCCCTACATCTTCACTATTTTTGTAGAAAATTTTTAATATTTCTAGTACTAGCTGTGTACTAGTTGTATATACTAGTTTTATGTGGTAGTTTTATGTTCACTTTCTATGAACTAGCTGTATGTACTGGTGTCTTGTTGTTCGTACTAGTTGTATTCATGAGTTTTATAATCTCTTTCTATGTACTAGTTGCATGGACTAGTTTCTAACTAGTTGTGTGCACAGGTTGTGTGTACTAGTTGCAAATAATACTTGTATGTCCTAGTTGTATATACTAGGTGTATGTACTATTTATATATACTAGTTATATGTGTATGTACTAGTTATATGTACTAGTTATATGCAGTACTTGCATGTACTAGTTGTATGTACTAATATTATATACTAAGTGTATGTACTAGTTTTATGTACAAGTTGTACGTACTAGTATTAGGTATACTTAATAGTTGTATGTAATAGTTGCATGTAGTAGTTGTATGTACGAATTGTATATATTAGTTGTATGTAATAGTTGCATGTACTAGTTATGTACCAATTGTATGTACTAGTTGTACGTATATATTACTTGTATGTACTAGCTGTGTACTAGTTGCATATACTAGTTTTATGTGGTAGTTTTATGAACTAGCTGTATGTACTAGCGTCTTGTTGTTCATTCTAGTTATATGTATGAGTGTTATATACTCTTTCTGTGTATTAGTTGCATGTCCTAGTTTCTAGTTGTATGTACTAGTTGTATGCACTGGTTGTGTGTATTAGTCGTATATATTACTTGTATGTCCTAGTTGTATGTACTAGGTGTATATACTATTAGACAGGCTGTGGCCTAGGTGCACCAGTGGTGAAGAAAACCCTGGGTCAACCAGAATAGGTGATTCCACTGGTGCCTCCCAGGTGGATGCACCTGAATGTAATAGCCTTTCTTCGGTCCCCATGACAAACCAACCAGACCTCTAGACCGAGGACATGGTTAGGGCACTAATTGATTGCTATGAGCGATCTGAACCCAAAAGAGGTGGCTATCAGAAGCGTTTAGAGCGGGAAAGGCTGAGCAAATACCCACATTTGCCTCAGACCGGTCGAACCCTTGCCTTCCAAGCCAAAAGGAACTTGGTAGAAGACGGAGTACTGCAAGTAACTGGTAGCCGAGATTTAGATTTGGTTAATGATGCACCGCAAGGTGCCTCTAGAAGGAGAAGGATCCAAGGGGTGATCTGGAACCTTCAGAGGGATAATATCCTCATGGAGCTCTACCGAGAAAGTAAGCCCATGGAAAAGGGGTATGCCGAGCGGTTGTACCGGGCTTGGAATGCTAAAATGCCAGACCATAAAACCACAAAGGTAGCGCTAACTACAAGAGTTAGTAGAATCCAAAGAAGTCAAGGTCTCTCGAGACTAAACCTTGTGGAACCTGACTCTCCTGGTTTAGCCACCCTAACTGAGACTGTGGAGGAAGGTGTGAAAGCCCAGGGACGGGAAGAGCCACACCAAGTTCAGGCCAGGACTGGACAAAATGATGAGCTGTTTACAGGCCCTGTTGAAACTCCCTCATATTATCATCCCAGTCCCAGGACAAGTGGCAATGATCATCTGATGCAACTTTTAGGCAAAGCAAAAGATGCCTGTCTCCGAAAGAAACCTGGAGATTTCTCTGATAGAAAACCCTGTGGGGCGGTGCGGTTCAACCATGTTGATACGGCACTGCTTCAGGAGGCCAATGATTGGGTGGAGAAAGAGTGGCAGGAAGGCCCTAGGTCGGCCTGGCACCTGAACTGCCTGGTCTACTCTGTTGCTATGGCTGTGAAGGAAAAACAACCAACGAATCGCAGCCATGCAACTAGAGAAGGAAATCAGACAATCAAAAGAGTATTAAGAGACAGGGAGGTCACATAAGTGACATGAAGGCCAAAGGCCTTAGGTTTTGTGTATGGAGGTACTCCCTCCTAGTATGACGGTCAACTTTGGCCCGACGTGCACCTGTCTGCTGCTACCGGAAGGAGGCAAAGCCGAGGCTTCTGGCTAAAAACCCGAAGAAGGGAAAACATAACGGACTGAGGGTTGTCCAAGCCAGACACTCCTTGCCTTAGTTAACTAAGGCAGGAAGTAACAAAGTTCTCCATTAAGACTTTTGTTTCTAAAGTATACTAGGTGTATGTACTATTCATATATACTATTTAGATGTGTATGTACTAGTTATATGTACTAGTTATATGCAGTACTCATGTGTACTAGTTGTATGTACTAATTTTATGAACTAGGAGTATGTACTAGTTTTATGTACTAGTTGTATGTACTAGTATTAGGTATACTTAATAGTTGTATGTTGTAGTTGAATGTAGTAGTTGTATGTACGAATTGTATGTACTGGTTGTATGTATGTATGTACTAGCTGTGTACTAGTTGTATATACTAGTTGTATGTGGTAGTTTTATGTTCACTTTCTATGAACTAGCTGTATGTACTAGTTTCTTGTTGTTCGTACTAGTTGTATTCATGAGTTTTATAATCTCTTTCTATGTACTAGTTGCATGTACTAGTTTCTAGCTAGTTGTGTGCACTGGTTGCGTGTCCTAGTTGCAAATATTGCTTGTATGTCCTAGTTGTATATACTAGGTGTATGTACTATTTATATATACTAGTTATATGTGTATGTACTAGTTATATGTACTAGTTATATGCAGTACTTGTGTGTACAGTTGTATGTATTAATTTTAGGTCTAGTTTTATGTACTAGTTGTAGATACTAGTCGTATGTACTAGTTGTAAGTTATAGTTATATGAAAAATCTAATATACCATTTTCCTACATGCTATATGCCTATTCTGTAAAAAGAGCCTGTAGGGGAACTAAACCTAAAGAGAGCTTTAGATGAAGATACAGGAGTCTTTTCTTCCTTCTTTTCCCTTCTTTCATCTTCTTCTCCACTGGGTCAGACAGCCGTTTCTGGGAATTCCACCCTGCATCAGTGATCCTGGGAGTCTTTGTCTTTTTCTTTATCTTGATCTTCTGTGAATCCTTGGCTCTCTATGCTAAATCTAGGGGCCTTATATACACTATTTTGGCGCCAAAAGTTAAATAAGGTGTTAACTAAGACACATGATGAAATTTAATTTTATGAAAGGAATGTAGGTCCAATTAACTTTTATGAATTAATTATAAATCTATTAGTAAACTTGCTTGTACAGGTAAAACAGGCTCAGCATAACTATAGACAAAAGTAGGACATATTACGTAAGTCTACCTTTAGGTCTTCTAGTAGTAGCATTTCTTTGGAGGTGGGGTAACACAATATGGGGTAACACAAGACAGTCCTTAAGCATACTAGCTACTTTTTGCTTATACTTGATTCTAACTAGAGGCTGCCGGGATAGGAAGGTTTTAAAGGTTGATTTTAGCTTAAAGTATTTGTAACCCTGCTTAATAAGCCTATTGCATAACTGCAAACTTTTAGCCTGAAAACTGGAGAAGTCACTACATATTCTGGAATACCTAATTAGTTGTGAAATAAAGACACCATAGGCTGGGGTATTAGGAATATTACTATCTAAATGGGGGAAATTTCCTATATCAAAGTTAAAGTCCTCTCGCTTATCATATACTTTAGTGATAAATTGATTGTTAGTAATGGTTATATCTAAGTCTAAAAAGGGGGAATTTTTAGGGCTGGTATTTGTCTTTTTAAGAATAAGTTCTTTGGGGTAAATATCACTAATTGACAGTTCAAAATCCTTGTTGTTAATACATAAAAGGTCATCAATATACCTATAAGTATTGGAAAATTTAATAGCTAGGGTGATGTTATCCTTAAGTAGTCCTTTCATAAACTCATACTCATAGGCAAACAGAAAAAGATTAGCAACTACAGGGGCACAGTCAGTACCCATAGGGATACCTACATATTGCTTAAATACAGAACCGTCTACACATACATAAATGTTGTCAATAAGGTAATTAAAGAGCTCTACTAAATGAACAGCTGTGACTGCTTTATTGGAGACATTGTTAGACCAAAAGGCTTTATCCTGACAGACTTCTATATATTGGGACTTTCTACAGGTATAGGCACTATGAATAAGGTTAGTAATCTTATCTTTAAGTAGGTTATGGGGGATCGCTGTATATAATGTAGAAAAATCAAAACTAGCTAGCTGGGTTTTTCTAGTGGGTATAGACCTAAGACTATCTAAGACTTCTAGTGAGTTTTCTACTATCCAAAAGGCATTAACACCAGTATTCCTATATATACCTAGGCGGTATTCTCTAAAATGTTTGAGAATTAGTCTGAGTGCCGAATTTAGAAATCTAGAAAGTGGTTTGGTAGTACATTTTTGAGAAGCAGCTATGAATCTGTAGTTGTAAGGGTTCTTATGTAGCTTAGGCATCTAGTAAAAAGAGGGAAGGTTACACCAGTCTGGTTTAGGTTCTAAGTTCTCTAGTTTTAAGAAATCTATGTGTTTCCTAATTAACTGTTGTGGTTCTACTGTACATTTAGCATAAGTGGAGGTACTGCCTAGTTCTTCATTAATAATTTGTCTATAGTAGGACTTACATATAAATATTATATTATTAGAGGCCTTATCAGCAGGGGCTATAACATACTTATCATGTAGGTCTGCTAAGAATTTCTTAATTTTAGGGCAAGTAAGGGTCTTCTTGGCTACTGAGGATTTGGTATACAATTTAGACAGCTTAGAGATCCTATCATTCATTTTCTTAAGTACAGTATTTTCCCACTCACTAAATACAGAAATAGATACATTTTCTCTACGGGCCCAGGTAATCTTATATTTTCTAAGACCTTCCTTACACATTTTTAAAGCAGTTACCCAATTAAAGTTATTAGGTTCTCTAAATTTTGGTCCTTTTTAAGAAGTTTTCTAAGTTTTGGGTTACTAACAATACGTAGATCACTTGTTAAAACATGGCCTAGGGGCTTGTAAATGAAGGGGGACTTGTGACACTCACATGGTTCTGGTTTTCTAAAGACATCTGACTTAGAGGCTTGTGAAAAGTTAAAGATTTGAAGTCCTATTGGTTGGGTATACTTATATACTACACATGGGGGCTCTTTGTTTTGTATAAAGGGTGGGACAGTTTCTAACACTAACTTTTGGTTTAAGATACCTGAGAGGCTATTTTTTCTACACCTTTATTATGAAACACGATTTTAAGAAACCCTTCTGGACTTGTCGTTTTCGTTGGGTGTTTGGGAAGGTTGGCTGAAGCGCGTGCTTTAATAACGTCTTTAATCATTAGCATAAGTCTAAGTGGAAAAGGTGTTTCTGGGGTATCGATGAGACATTGTACCGAGTTTAACAAACGATGAAGGTGTCGAGCTTGTAATGCAAAAGTATCGCGTTTAAGTTTGGCTAGAAAGCCCATGTTCTTGTAAAGTGATAGTCGTTCTTTGAGCCATTCAGGGTCGAAGGTAGCGTTATTACTACTGCCTGTCGATTTTAGATTGGAGCGCCGATACCGTCTTTTATGAGATAAGCGATTAAAAAGGTTCCATACGATGATTTCTTTTTAAGTTTCGAAATATTGCCAACGCCTTTAATGTTATCGTTAAGTCCATATGGGTAAATAGAGCAGAGTTCCTTGTACCAGAACGCTTCTCTCAGTAGTCTGAGGCTAGTAGAATTAGGTGTCTCAGGTATCTATTCTATGGGCATAATCAAGGCATCATCAAAACTATGGTTATCAGAATTAAAGTGATTGTAAAGATACAGTGGCTTAAAACCTTTGGTACTAGTCCTATGGTTGTTCATTCTACTCCTAAGCATCTGAGAGGTTTCTCCTACATACTGTACATCACATTGTTTACAAGTAATAAGATACACAACATTCCTACTCTGGCATCCTAGGGGACCACAAGGGCTACGGACTTGATAGGTCCTGCCAGTAACTGAACTCTTAAGAGTAGGGCCAGTAACTAAAGAGGGACATGTTTTACACCGCTTATTGCTACACTTCTTAACTAGTGAGGGGCTAGCTTGCCCACCAGTAGGCACCCCTCTACCTACAGATGGGGGAGAGTTAGCTAACTTTTCATCACCAGGCACCCTACCTTTACCTAATAACGGGGAGCTTGTTAACCCGGGCGACCTCCCAGCCGGTATCCTATCTCTATACTTTGTACTTGTCATGATTGGAAATGGGTCAAGGACTAGACAAGCTAGTCCACAAAGACTTAACCTATTACATGTAGCCGGGGCTATTTAAAGGCAACAATAGCTCAACAGCCACCAGGGACTAACATGAGGCTAAGTAAACACATGAAAAATCTAATATACCATTTTCCTACATGCTATATGCCTATTCTGTAAAAAGAGCCTATAGGGGAACTAAACCTAAAGAGAGCTTTAGATGAAGATACAGGAGTCTTTTCTTCCTTCTTTTCCCTTCTTTCATCTTCTTCTCCACTGGGTCAGACAGTCGTTTCTGGGAATTCCACCCTTCATCAGTGATCCTGGGAGTCTTTGTCTTTTTCTTTATCTTGATCTTCTGTGAATCCTATGTACTAGTTGTATGAAGTAGTTTTATGTACTAGTCGTGAGTAATCGTATGTACTCGTTGCTAGTGTTATGTACTAGTTTTATGTACTAGTTGTATGAACTAGTACTAGTTATATTTACTTGTGGAAGATACTAAATGTATGTACTACTTGTATAAACTAGTGTTTTGGACTAGTTGATTGTACTAGTTCTATTAAGTAGTTATATTTACTAGTTGTATGAACTAGTAACATGTACTAGCTGTATGTACTTGTACTAGGTTTATTTACTAGTTGTAGGTAAAAGTTGTATGTACAGGTTTAATGTAATAGGTGTACGTACCAATTCTATGTTCTAGTTGTATGTACTAGGTGTATCAGAGAGTACTGTAGTACTCTCTATGTAGGGATGGTACTGGTTGTTTCGTTTTCCCCATACATTGGTATAGGAGCGAAATTCCGAATTAGGCTGAAAATCGCCGAAACGAGACTATGTAGAGTTAAATATAGAACAGCCATGCTATAAATTGGCCTTGAAGGCAAGCGACCGTGTATCGTTGGCAAATGAACGAACTTTGAAATCTCCCATTTTCGTTTTCTTCTTCTTCATCTTCTTCTTCATCTTCTTCTTCATCTTCTTCGCCCGCTGTAACTAAAAAACGAAATAAGCCATCGGACTACTTCTTAAGCGAAAATACTCTAAATTTTCCGAGCGGTATTCTTTGTAGAAGCGAGAGCGATAACTCTATTATTGAGTATGACAGTTTTCATGGCCCCAGAGTCAAGACCTCAATAAATTCGCCATTTTAATGACGTCATATTCAGTCGAACATTGCAAAACCAAAGGGTTTAAAATACACGAATTCCTAGCTTATGCTCCATAAAAAGTACAGAAACTAGAGAACAGTAAAAATTTTCTACAAAAATAGTGAAGATGTAGGGATGGCACAAAAAGCAGAGAAACGAGAAAGGGATGTTACACAGTGAAGCATTAGCTATGCATGAATCCTACAAGCAAGGGTGTTGTATGATTCATGCATAGCTAATGCTTCACTGTGTAACATCCCTTTCTTGTTTCTCTGCTTTTTGTGCCATCCCTACATTTTCACTATTTTTGTAGAAAATTTTTATTTTTCTCTTATGAACTAGTTGTATGTACTATTTACTAGTTGTATGTACTAGTTGTATGTTCTGGTTGCATGTACTATTTTTATGTACTAGTTATATGTCCTAGTTATATGTATAAGTTACTAGTTAAGAGAACAATAAAAATTTTCTACAAAAATAGTGAAGATGTAGGGATGGCACAAAAAGCATAGAAACAAGAAAGGGATGTTACACAGTGAAGCATTAGCTATATATGCATGAATCATACAACACCCTTGCTTGTAGGATTCATGCATAGCTAATGCTTCACTGTGTAACATCCCTTTCTTGTTTCTATGCTTTTTGTGCCATCCCTACATCTTCACTATTTTTGTAGAAACTTTTTATTGTTCTCTAGTTTCTGTACTTTTTATGGAGCATAAGCTAGGAATTCGTTGTATTTTAAACCACTTTGGTTTCGCAATCTTCGACTGATTATGACGTCATTAAAATGGCGATTTTATTGAGGTCTTGACTCTGGAGCCATGAAAACTGTCATACTCAATAATAGCGTTATCGCTCTCGCTTCTACAAAAGAATACAGCTCGGAAAATTTAGAGTAATTTCGATTAAGAAGTAGTCCGATGGCTTATTTCGTTTTTTAGTTACAGCGGGCGAAGAAGATGAAGAAGAAGAAGAAGATGAAGAAGAAGAAAACGAAAATGGGAGATTTCAAAGTTGGTTCATTTGCCAACGATACACGGTCGCTTGCCTTCAAGGCCAATTTATAGCATGGCTGTTCTATATTTAACTCTACATAGTCTCATTTCGGCGATTTTCAGCCTAATTCGGAATTTCGCTCCTATACCAATGTATGGGGAAAACGAAACAACCCGTACCATCCCTACATAGAGAGTACTACCGTACTCTCTGATAAGTTCTAGTTGTACCTTCTAAATGTATGTACTAGTTGTACGTACTAGTTGTGTGTACAAGTTGTAGGCACTAGTTGTAGGGACTGGTAATATTAACAAGTTGTTGGTACTACTTGTATGTACTAGTTATATGTACTAGTTTAATGTACTATTTACTAATTGTATGTACTAATTGCATGGCCTGGTTGGATGTACTAGTTGTATGAACGAGTAATATGTACTAGTTGTCTGCACTAGTTGTATGTACTAATTGTAGGTCTAGTTTTATGTACTAGTTGTATGAACTAGTCCTAGTTATATTTACTCAATGAAGATACGAAATGTACGTAGAAGTTGTATGAACTAGTTTTATGGACTAGTTCATTGTACTAGTTGTATGTAGTAGTTATATTTACTAGTTGTATGAACTGGTTACATGGACTAGTTGTTTGGAGTAGTACTTTGTTTATTTACTGGTTGTAGGTACAAATTGTATGTACAGATTTAATGTAATGGTTGTGTGTACCAATTGTATGTTCTGGTTGTATATACTAGTTGTATGTACTAGTTATGTTTTAATTGTTTGTGCTAGTTGTGTTAACTAGTTGTATGCACTATTTATGTACTAGTTGTATGAAATAGTTGTAGGTACTATTACTGGTAATATTAACTAGTTGTAGGTACTACTTGTACGTACTAGTTATATGTACTAGTTGTATGTACTACCTACTAGTTGTATGTACTAGTTGTGAGTATTATTTACTAGTTGTATGTACTAGTTGTATGTACTTGTTGTAAGTACTAGTTGTATGTACTAGTAATATGTACTAGTTGTGTGTACTGGTTGTAAGTAGTCGTTATATGTACTAGTTGTATTAAGTAGTTTTATGTACTAGTTGTCTGTTCAAATTGCTTTTACTAGTTGTGTGTACTATTTACTAGTTGTATGTACTAGTTGTATGTACTTGTTGTATGTACTAGTTGTACGTACTACTTATATGTACTAGTTGTGTGTAATTGTTGTATGTCCTAGTTATATTTAGTAGTTGTATGTACTAGTTGTATGTACTAGTTATATGTACTAGTTGTAGATTCTAGTTCTAGTTATACTAGGGACTAGGTAGATCCTAGTTGCAAGTACTAGATATACGTTGATGTACTTTTATTTTTAGTATGTACTAGTTATATGTGTATGTAATAAGTATATGTACTAGTTGTGTTCTACTTATATGTACTAGTTGTATGTACTAGATGTTTGTACTATTTGTATGTCCTAATTATATGTACTACTTCATTGTACTAATTGTATGTACTACTTGATTGTACTAATTGTATGTACTAGTACAATTTATTTCTGCTAGTTGTAGACACTAGTTGTATGTAGTAGTTGTATGTAATAGTTGTATGTACTAGTTATATGTACTGGTTGTATGTACTAGTTGTATGTACTAGTTATGTACCAGCTGTATACACTAGTTGTATGTACTATCTTTATGTACTCGTTCTTTGTACTAGTTGTATGTACTAGTTGCTGTACTAGATATGTACCAATTGTGTATATTACTTGTATATACCAGCTATGTACTAATTATATGGATTAGCTTTATGTACTCTTTCTATGTACTAGTTGTTTGTACTAGTTTCTATTTCTATGTACTAGTTGTAAGTGCTAGTTGTATATACTCGATACTTGTTGTATGTACTAGTTGTAAGTACTAGTTGTAGGTTCTAGTACTAGTTGTACTAGGTATTAGATAGGTTCTAGTTGTATGTACTAGTTCAATGTACTAATGGTATGTTCTAGTTTATGTTCTAGTTGTATGTACTCTTTATATGTACTAGTTACATGTGTATGGACTAGTTTTATGTAGTAGTTGTGTGTACTAGTTATATGTGTATGTAATAAGTATATGTACTAGTTGTATGTACTAGGTGTATGTAATAATTATAGTTTCTAGTACTAGATATAGTGGTTACTTGGTGGGTACAAGTTGTATATACTAGCTGTTTGTACTAATTGTATGTACTAATTGACTGTACTAGTTGATTTTACTAGTTGTATGTACTAGTACTAATTATATTTACTAGTTGTAGGTACAAGTTGTATGTAGTAGTTGTATGTAATAGTTGAATGTAATAGTTTATGTACTAGTTGTATGCACTAGTTCTATGTATACATTACTTGTATGTACTAACTGTGTACTAGTTGTTTATACTAGTTTTATGTAGTAGTTTTAAGTTCACGTTCTATGAACTGGCTGTATGTACTGGTGACTTGATGTTGTATGTATGAGTTTCATGTACTCTTGCTATGTACTTGTTGCATGTACTAGTTTCTAGTTGTATGTACTAGTTGTATGCACTGGTTGTGTGTACTAGTTGTATATATTACTTGTATGTCCTCGTGGTATGTACTAGGTGTATGTACTTGTTCTATGTACTAGTGGTATGTAGTAGTTGTATTTACTAGTTGTATGTACTAGTTATATGTAGTAGTCGTGTATACTAGTTGTATGTGCTAATTTTATGTACTAGGTGTATATACTAGTTTATATACTAGTTGTATGTACTAGTATTAGTTATATTTAATAGTTGTAGGTACAAGTTGTATGTAGTAGTTGCATGTAGTAGTTGTATGTACGAATTGCATGTACTAGTTGTATGAAATAGTTGCATGTACTAGTTGTATACCAATTGTATATACTAGTTGTATATATATATAACTTGTATGTCCTAGCTGTGCACTAGTTGTATATATATACTAGTTTTATGTGGTAGTTTTACATTTCACCTTCTATAAACTAGCTGTATGTACTAGTGTTTGGTTGTTCGTTCAAGTTGTATGCACTGGTTATGTGTACTAGTTGTATATATTACTTTTATGTCTTAGTGTTATGTATGAGTTTTATGTACGCTTTCTATGTAATAGTTGCATGTACTAGGTTCTAGTTGTATCTACTAGTTGTATGCACTAGTTGTGCGTACTAGTTGTATGTATTACTTGAATGTCCTAGTTGTATGTACTAGGTGTATGTACTATTTATGTATACTAGTTATATGTGTATGTACTAGTTATATGTCCTACTGGTATATACTAGTTGTAGGTTCTAGTTCTAGTTATACTAGGTACTAGGTAGATCCTAGTTGAATGTACTAGATACACGTTGATGTACTATTATGCATGTACTAGTTATATGTGTTTGTAATAAGTATATGTACTAGTTGAATGTACTAGTTATATGTACTAGTCGTATGTACTAGCTGTATGTAATAGTTACAGATTCTAGCACTAGGTATAGTGGGTACTAGATAGATAGAAGTTGTATGTACTAGCTGTTTGTACTATTTCTATGTACTAATTGTACGTACTAGTTGATTGTACTAATTGTATATACTAATACAAATTATATCTACTAGTTGTATGTACTAGTTGTATGTACTAGTTATGTACCAGTTGTATGCACTAGCTTAATGTACTAGGTTTATGTACTCGTTCTATGTACTAGTTCTATGTAGTAATTTTATGTACTAGGTGTATATACTAGTTTTCTCTACTAGTTGTATGTACTGGTATTTGTTATATTTAATAGTTTTTGGTATAGTTGTATGTTGTAGTTGCATGTAGAAGTTGCATGTATGAATTTTATGTACCAGTTGAAGAACTAGTTGCATGTACTAGTTATGTACCAATTGTATGTACTAGTTGTATGTATTTATTACTTGTATGTACTAGCTATGTACTAGTTGTATGTATATACTAGTTACTAGTTCTATGCACCAGCTGTTTATAATACTTGTATATCTTAGTTGTATGTACTAGGTGTCCTAGTTATATGTTCTAGTTGTGTCCGATTGTATGTACTCACAATATTTACTATTTGTAGTTACTAGTTGTATGTACTAGTTATTGTACCAGTAACTAGTTGTAGGTTCTAGTTGTACATACTAATTGTATGTATTATATGTATGTACTAGTTTTATGTTCTAATTTTTTGTATTAGTTGTATGTATGTTGTGTGTACTAGTTGTATATAGTCGTTGTCTGTACTGTTTACAGGTACTAGTTGTGTGTACTAGTTGTATGCACTAATAATATGAACGAGTTGTAAGTACTAGTTATATGTACTAGTTGTATATATGCTCTAGCTGTATGTAATAGTTATAGGTTCTTTATGGTACTAGTTATAGTGGGTACTAGGTAAGTACAAGTTGTATGTACTACCTGTTTGTTCTATTTGTATGTACTAATTGCATGTATTAATTATATGAACTAGTTGTATGCACTAATTATATGTACTAGTTGTATGTACTAGTTGTATGTACTAGTTGTATGGAGTAGGTGTATTTTCTAGTTGTGGTACTAGTTGTATGTACTAGTTATACGCATCATATATATGTACTAGTTGTATGTACTAGTTGTATGTACTAGTTGTAGGTTCTAGTACTAGTTATACTAGGTACTAGTTGTATGTACTAGTTGTTTGTATTAGTTCTATGTACTCAATACTAGTTGTATGTACTAGTTCTAGGTAATTGTTATTGGTTCTAGTGCTAGTTGTACCAGGTACTAGGTGGGTTCTAGTTGTATGGACTTGTTGTTTGTACTATATGTATGTACTAGTTGTTTGTATTGGTTGTGTTTAATTGTTGTGTGTACCAGTTGTGGGTACTAGTTGTATGTACTACTTGTGTGTACTAGTTGTATGTACTAGTTGTATGAACTAGTTATATATACTAGGTATATGTAATATTTATAGTAGTAGTTATATGTGTACGTACTTGTTATATGTACTAGTAGTGTGTTGTATATAATAGGTATATTTACCAGTTGTAGTTACTATTTGTTTGTACTAGTTGTATGTAGTAGTAACAAGTTGTATGTACTAGTTGTATGTGTCTAGTTGTATATACTCGTTGTATATACTAGTTGTATGTAATTGTTGCATGTTCTAGGTGCATGTACTAGTTGTATGTTCTAGCTGTTTGTACTAGTTGTACGTAATAGTTCTATGTACTAGTTTTATGTATTAGTTGTATGTACTAGTTGTATGTAAATCCTAGTTGTTTGTACTAATTTTATGTACTAATTGCATGTACTATTTGTATGTATTCTTTGTATGTACTAGTACTAGCTATAGTTTTAGGTTGTGTGTACTAGTTGTATCTACTAGTTGTAGGTTCTAATTGTATACACTAATTGTAGATATTAGTCGTATGTACTAGTTGTATGTACTAGTTGCATGCAATTGTTGTATATACTAGTTGTGTGTGCTAGATTTAAGTACTAGTACTAGTTATGTTTGCTAGTTGTAGGTACTAGCAATATTTCCTTGTTGTAGGTTCAAGTTGTATGTTCCAGTTGTGTGCACTAATAGTAAGTAACAGTAACTTGTTGTATGCACTATATAGTTGTGTTTTCTAGTTATATGTACTTGTTGTATGTATTAGGTGTATGTACTAGTTAATGGATTAGTTGTATATACTAGGTGAATGTACTAGTGGTGTGTACTAGTTGATTGAACTCTAGATGTATATACTAGATGTATACTAGTTGTATGTACTAGTTGTGGTTCTAGTTTTATGTAAAAGTTGTATGTACTAGTTGTGTATACCAGTTGTATGTATTATATATTGCGTGTACTAGTTTTATGAACTAGTTATATGTATTAGTTGTATGTACTATGTATATGTACTAGTTTAATGTTCTAGTTGTATGAACTATTTGTACGTACTAGTTGTATGCACTAGATGTGTGTACTACTTCTATGTACTCATTAGTAGTTGTATCTACTAGTTGTGTGTTCTTGTTTATGTACTAGTTGTATGTACTAATACTTGTTATATTTACTAGTCGCAGGTATTAGTTGTGTATACTAGTTGTATGTACTACTACTAGTTATATTTACTAGGTTTAATTATTAGTTGAATGTATTAATTGTAATTAATAGTTGTATTTACTAGTTGTATATACTAGATGTATTTACTAGTTATATTTACTCATTACTAGCTGTATGTGCCAGTTGTATGTTCTAGTTGTATGTACTAATACTAGTTTTATTTACTAGTCGTAGATACCAGTTGTATGTACCAGTTGTATGTACTGGTACTAGGTATATTTAATATTTGTAGGTACTATATGTATGTACTAGTTGTAGGTACTAGATTTATGTTCCAGTTGTAGGTAGTAGTTGTATGTATTAGTTGTATGTAATAGTTTTTATGTACTCGTTACTAGTTGTTGGTACAAATTGTATGTACTACATGTATGTACTCATAACTAGTTGTATGTACTAGCTGAATGTACTAGTAACTAGTTGTGTGTACTAGTTATATGTACTAGTTGTATGTATTAGTTGAATGTACTAGTTGTATGTTCCAGTTGTATGTACTAGTTGTATGTTCTAATTGTTTGTACTAGTTGTATGTACTAGTTGTATGTACTCAATACTAGTTGTGTGTACTAGTTGTATGTCCTAGTTATATGTACTGGTTGTATGTTCTAATTGTTTGTACTAGTTGTATGTACTAGTTGTATGTACCCGATACTAGTTTTGTGTACTACTTGTATGTACAAGTTATATGTACTAGTTGTATGTTCTATTTGTGTGTAATCGTTGTATGTACTAGTTATATTTAGTAGTTGTATGTACTAGTTGTATGTACCAGTTTCATGTACTAGTTGTATATATGCACTATTTATATGTACTAGTTGTACTTATTATTTGTATGTACTAGATGTGTGTTCCAGTTGTATGTACTTGTTATATTTAGTAGTTGTATGTACTAGTTGAATGTCTAGTTGTTTGTACTTGTTGTATGTACTAGTTGTATGCACTATTTATATGTACTTCTTTAAGTACTAGTTGTATGTTCTAGTACGCGTTGTATTAGGTACTAGTTAGGTTCTAGTTGGATGTACTAGTTCAATGTACCAGTTGTATGTTCTAGTTAATGTTCTAGGTGCATACACTATTTATATGTAGTAATTACCTGTGTATGAATTAGTTTTTGTTGCAGTTGTGTTTACTAGTTATATGTACTAGTTGTGTATACTAGTTGAATCTGCTAGTTGTATGTACTAGTTGTATGTACTAGTTGTAAGTACTAGTTGAACATTCGAGTACTAGTTATACTAGGTACTAGGTGGGTACTAGTTGTATGTACTAGTTGTATGGACTAGTTGTATGTACTACTTGTTTGTACTAGTTGTATGTACTAGTTGTATGTACTGAATACTCGTTGTATTTACTAGTTGTAAGTTCTAGTTGTAGGTTCTAGTACTAGTTGTAAGTACTAGTTTAATGTACTAGTTGTATGTTCTAGTTTATGTTCTAGTTGTATATACTATTTATATGTACTAGTTACCTGTGTATGGACTAGTTTTATGTAGTAGTTGTGTGTACTAGTTATATGTGTATGTAATAAGTATATGTACTAGTTGTATATACTAGCTGTATTGAAGAGTTATAGGTTCTAGTACTAGTTATAGTGATTACTAGGTGGGTACAAGTTGTATGTACTAGCTGTTTGTTCTATTTGTATGTCCTGATTGTATGTACTAGTTGATTTACTAGTTGTATGTACTAGAACAAGTTATATTTATAATTGTAGGTACAAGTTGTATGTAGTAGTTGTGTGTAATAGTTTATGTACTAGTTATATGTCCTAGTTGTCTATACTTGGTTTACGTACTCGTTCTATGTACTAGTTGTATGTACTAGTTATATCTAGTAGTTGTGTGTACTAGTTCTATGTACAAATTTTATGGACTAGGTGTATGGACTAGTTTTATGTACTAGTATTAGTTATATATAATAGTTGTAGGTACAAGTTGTATGTGGTAGTTGCATGTAGTAGTTGTATAAACAAATTGTTTGTACTAGTTGCATGGACTAGTTATGTACCAATTGTATGTACTAGTTGTATGTATATATTACTTGCATGTACTAGATTAGTACTAGTTGTATAATTACTAGTTTTATGTTCACATTCTATGAGCTAGCTGTATGTACTAATGTCTTATTGTTCGTACTAGTTGTATGCATGAGTCTTATGTACTCTTTCTACGTACTAGTTGCATGTACTAGTTTCTAGTTGTATGTACTGGGCGTATGTACTATTTATATATACTAGTTATATGTGAATGTAGTAGTTATATGTCCACGTTGTGTCTAATTATTGTATGTACTAACTCTATTTACTATTTGTAGTAACTAGTTGTATGTACTAGTTGTACATACTAATTGTATGTATTAGGTGTATGTACTACTTGTAAGTTCTAATTGTTTGTACTAGTTTTATGTACTAGTTGTATGTACGAGTTATATGTACTAGTTGTATGTTCTAGTTGAGTGTAATAACTGTATGTACTAGTTATACTTTCTAGTTGTAGGTACTAGTTGCATGTATTAATTGTATGTATTAATTCTATGCTCTAGTTGTAAGTTTTAGTAGTAGTTATGCAAGGTACTAGGTAGATCCTAGTTATATTTACTGGATATAAGTTGTATGTAGTAGTTTTACATACAAGATGGGTGTAATTTGTGTACGTACTAGTTGTATGTACTAGTTGTATATACTATTTATATGTACTATTTATATGTGTATGTACTAGTTATCTTTAGTAGTTGTGTGAACTAGGCGTATATACTAGTTGTTTGTACTAGTTATATGTACTAGTTGTATGTACTAGTTGTATGAACTAGTAATATGTACTAGTTGTCTGTATTAGTTGTATGTACTAGTTGTAGATAATAGTTGTATGTACTAGTTGTTAGTAATAGTTATATGTCCTAGTTGTATAAAGTAGTTGTATGTACCAGTTGTATGAACTCGTATGTACTCATTTCTAGTTTTATGTACTAGTTGTATGTACTAGTTTTATGAACTAGTACTAGTTATATTTACTCGTTGTAGATACTAAATGTACGTACTAGCTGTATGAACTAGTTTTATGGACCAGTTGAATGTACAAGTTATGTAGTACTTGTTTGTGTTAGTTGTTTATCTAGTTGTATGCACTATTTATATACTAGTAGTTGTATGAACTAGTTGTCGGTACTATAGCTGGTAATATTAACTAGTTGTAGGCACTTCTTGTATGTACTAGTTGCATGTACTATTTGTATGTACTAGGTTTGTACTAGTAGTTTGTGCTAGTTGTATATACTAGTTGTATCAACTAGTCATGTACTAGTTGTATGAACTAGTTGTATGAGCTAGTCACTAGTGTTAAGTTCTAGTTGTATGTTCTAAATACATGTACTAGTTATATGTACTAGTTCTATGTACTAGTTGTGTGTATTAGTTCTATGAACTAATTTTCTGTTCTAGTTGAATGTACTAGTCGTATCGACTAGTTCTATGTACTCGTTGAGTGAACTAGGTATGTGTCTATATAAATGGTGCATAACCATCTATATAGACTAGTTGTATATACTAGTTGTAAGAACTAGTTGTAAGTTCTAGTACTAGTTTATACTACGTACTAGGTTGGTTCTAGTTTTACGCACTAGTTGTATGTACTAGTTGTTTGTACTAGTTATATGGACTACGTTTGTTTACTAGTTGTGTACTATTTGTAGGACTAGTTTTATGTACTAGTTGTATGTAGTAGATGTATTTACTAGTTGTAAGTAATCGTTCTATGTGCTAGTTTTATGAAGTAGTTGTATATATATACTAGTTTAAGGAACAAGTTGTATGTACTCGTAGCTAGTTGTATGTATTGGTTGTATGTACTCGTAGCAAATTGTATGTACTAGTTGTATGTACTAGTTATATATACTAGTACTGGTTTTATTTATTAGTTGTAGGTAATAATTGTACGTACTAGTTGTAGGTACTAGTTGAATTTTCTAGCTGAATGTAATATTTGTATGTACTAATTTTATGCACTCGTAGTATGTACTAGTTGTATGTACTAGTTATGTACTCATTGTTTTTGCTAGTTACTGGTTATAAGTACTAGTTGTTTGTGCTAGCTTTATGTTTTAGTTGTAAGAACTTATAGGATATATTATGGTATATATTGGTTAAAAATTGTTGGATATATTTGGCAAAACTATGGGATATACTGGTCCATTGGATATATTAAGCAAAAATCAGGCAAGATTATGGGATATATAGGGCAACAATTATGGTATATACTACGGGATATATTTGTCAAAAGCTATGAGATATATTAGGCAAACATTATACGCGATACTTTTGCATTACCAGCTCGACACCTTCATCGTTTGTTAAACTCGGTACAATGTCTCATCGATACCCCAGAAACACCTTTTCCGCTTAGACTTATGCTAATGATTAAAGACGTTATTAAAGCACGCGCTTCAGCCAGCCTTCCCAAACACCCAACGAAAACGACAAGTCCAGAAGGGTTTCTTAAAATCGTGTTTCATAATAAAGGTGTAGAAAAAATAGGCCTCTCAGGTATCTTAAACCAAAAGTTAGTGTTAGAAACTGTCCCACCCTTTATACAAAACAAAGAGCCCCCATGTGTCGTATATAAGTATACCCAACCAATAGGACCTCAAATCTTTAACTTTTCACAAACCTCTAAGTCAGATGTCTTTAGAAAACCAGAACCATGTGAGTGTCACAAGTCCCCCTTCATTTACAAGCCCCTAGGCCATGTTTTAACAGGTGATCTACGTATTGTTAGTAACCCAAAACTTAGAAAACTTCTTAAGAAAGGACCAAAATTTAGAGAACCTAATAACTTTAATTGGGTAACTGCTTTAAAAATGTGTAAGGAAGGTCTTAGAAAATATAACATTACCTGGGCCCGTAGAGAAAATGTATCTACTTCTGTATTTAGTGAGTGGGAAAATGCTGTACTTAAGAAAATGAATGATAGGATCTCTAAGCTGTCTAAATCGTATACCAAATCCTCAGTAGCCAAGAAGACCCTTACTTGCCCTAAAATTAAGAAATTCTTAGCAGACCTACATGATAAGTATGTTATAGCCCCTGCCGATAAGGCCTCTAATAATATAATTTTTATATGTAAGTCCTACTATAGACAAATTATTAATGAAGAACTAGGCAGTACCTCCACTTATGCTAAATGTACAGTAGAACCCCAACAGTTAATTAGGAAACACATAGATTTCTTAAAACTAGAGAACTTAGAACCTAAACCAGACTGGTGTAACCTTCCCTCTTTTTACTGGATGCCTAAGCTACATAAGAACCCTTACAGCTACAGATTCATAGCCGCCTCTCACCAATGTACTACCAAACCCCTTTCTAGATTTCTAAATTCGGCACTCAGACTAATTCTCAAACATTTTAGAGAATACTGCCTAGGTATATATAGGAATACTGGTGTTAATGCCTTTTGGATAGTAGAAAACTCACTAGAAGTTTTAGATAGTCTTAGGTCTATACCCACTAGAAAAGCCCAGCTAGCTAGTTTTGATTTTTCTACATTATATACAGCGATCCCCCATAATCTACTAAAAGATAAGATTACTAACCTAATTCATAGTGCCTATACCTGTAGAAAGTCCCAATATATAGAAGTCTGTCAGGATAAAGCCTTTTGGTCTAACAATGTCTCCAATAAAGCAGTCACAGCTGTTCATTTAGTAGAGCTCTTTAATTACCTTATTGACAACATTTATGTATGTGTAGACGGTTCTGTATTTAAGCAATGTGTAGGTATCCCTATGGGTACTGACTGTGCCCCTGTAGTTGCTAACCTTTTTTTGTTTGCCTATGAGTATGAGTTTATGAAAGGACTACTTAAGGATAACATCACCCTAGCTATTAAATTTTCCAATACTTATAGGTATATTGATGACCTTTTATGTATTAACAACAAGGATTTTGAACTGTCAATTAGTGATATTTACCCCAAAGAACTTATTCTTAAAAAGACAAATACCAACCCTAAAAAATCCCCCTTTTTAGACTTAGATATAACCATTACTAACAATCAATTTATCACTAAAGTATATGATAAGCGAGAGGACTTTAACTTTGATATAGTAAACTTCCCCCATTTAGATAGTAATATTCCTAATACCCCAGCCTATGGTGTCTTTATTTCACAACTAATTAGGTATTCTAGAATATGTAGTGACTTCTCCAGTTTTCAGGCTAAAAGTTTGCAGTTATGCAGTAGGCTTATTAAGCAGGGTTACAAATACTTTAAGCTAAAATCAACCTTTAAAACCTTCCTATCCCGGCAGCCTCTAGTTAGAATCAAGTATAAGCAAAAAGTAGCTAGTATGCTTAAGGACTGTCTTGTGTTACCCCATATTGTGTTACCCCACCTCCAAAGAAATGTTACTACTAGAAGACCTAAGGGTAGACTTACGTAATATGTCCTACTTGTGTCTATAGTTATGCTGAGTCTGTTTTACCTGTACAAGCAAGATTACTAATAGATTTATAATTAATTCATAAAAGTTAATTGGACCTACATTCCTTTCATAAAATTAAATTTCATCATGTGTCTTAGTTAACACCTTATTTAACTTTTGGTGCCAAAATAGTGTATATAAGGCCCCTAGATTTAGCATAGTGAGCCAAGGATTCACAGAAGATCAAGAGAAAGAAAAAGACAAAGACTCCCAGGATCACTGATGAAGGGTGGAATTCCCAGAAACGGCTGTCTGACCCAGTGGAGAAGAAGATGAAAGAAGGGATGACCCAGTGGAGAAGAAAATGAAAGAAGGGAAAAGAAGGAAGAAAAGACTACTGTATCTTCATCTAAAGCTCTCTTTAGGTTTAGTTCCCCTGTAGGCTCTTTTTACAGAATAGGCATATAGCATGTAAGAAAATGGTATCTTAGATTTTTCATTAAGGGTTATATTATGGTATATATTAGTTATAAATTGTTGGATATATTTGGCAAAACTATGGGATATACTGGTCCATTGGATATATTAAGAAAAACTAAGGGTTATATTAGCAAAATTATGGGATATATAGGACAAAAATTATGGGATATAGTGTGGGATATATTTGACGAAAACTAAGGGGTATATTGGGTAAATCTGCGGGTTATATTAAGGGATATAATTGGCAATATTTGTAAATAATTGGACACATTAAGCAAAAACAGGTATATATTAGGCAAAATTATGGGATATATTTGTCAAAAACTATGGGATATATTTGCAAAAACTATGGAATATATTGGGCTGAGGGTGTAGGTTATATTTTGGCATATATTTTGTAAAAGTTGTTGGATATATTTGGAAAAAAATGGGATATATTTTGGCAAAATGATGGGATATATTTGGAAAAACTATGGGAAATATTGGGCAAAAATTATGGGATATATTATGGGATATATTGGTCAAATATTGGGTGATATATTTGGCAAAACTATGGGATATACTGTTCCATTGGATATATTTAACAAAACTAATGGATGTTTAGGCAACATTATGGGATATATAGGAAAAAATTATGGGATATACTTTGGGATATATTTGCAAAGCCATGGGAGAAGATATACTGGTACATTGGATATATTAAGCAAAAACTGAGGTATTTACAAGGCAAAAGTATGGGATATATTTGGCATTAATTGTGGGATATATTTGCAAAACTATGGGATATATTCGGTAACGTATGGGATATATTGGGCAAAAACTATGGGATATATTGGGCTAAGGCTATAGCTTATATTATGGGATATATTTGGCAAATATTATGGGATTTACTAGTTGTATGTACTACTGAGTAGTTGTATGTACTAGTTCTATGTACTAGTTCTATGTACAAGTGCTCTGTCCTAGTTGTATGTAGAAGTTGTATGTACTAGTTGTATGTCCTCGTAATTATCTGTATGTACTAGTCGTACATACTATTTTTTGTAGGTATACGTACTAGTTGTATATACTAGTTGTGTGTAATTGTTTTACGTACTAGTTATATTTACTACTTGTGGGTTTTATGTACCAGTTGTATGTACTAGTTGTATTTACTACTAGTTGTATGTACTAGTTGTTTGTGCTAGTTGTATGTACTAGTTGTATGTGCTAGTTGTATGTACTTGTTATATGTACTAGTTGTATGTACTAGTAGTATATATGTTCTAGTAAGTAGTTGTATGTACTAATTATATGCACTAGTTGTTTATTCTAGCTGAATGTACGGGTTGTAGTTATTAGTTGTATGACCTAATTGTATGTACTAGTTGTATGTACTAGTAACTAGATGTATATTCTATTTGTATGTAATAGTTTTAGGTTTTTTATGGTACTAGTTATAGTGGGTACTAGGTAAGTACAAGTTGTAGGTACTACCTTTTTGAACAATTTGTATGTACTAATTTCATGTACTATTTGTATGTACTAATTATATTCACTAATTATTTGTTCTATGTGTATGTACTACTTGTATGTACTTGTTATGTACTAATTGTATGTACTAGTTGTATGTATTAGCTATGTACTAATTGTATATACTAGTGGTATGTAGTATTTTTATGTAATTATTGTAAGTACTAGTTGTGTGTACTAGTCTTATGTACTAGGTGTGTGTAATATATATATGTACTAGGTGTGTGTACTATATATATGTACTAATGTAAGTGTAAGTACTGATTATATGTACTAATTTTGTGTAATTGTTGTATATACTAGTTGTGTGTACTATTTGTATGTACTACTGTGTGTACTAGTTTTATGTACTAGTTGTATGTACTAGTTGTATGTACTAGTTGTATGTACTAGGTGTGTACTAGTTGTATGTACTAGTTGTATGTATTAGTTCTATGTACTAGTTGCTAGTTGAATGTAGTAGATTTATGTTCTCATTCTTTGAACTAGTTCTATATAATATTTATAGTTTTAGTTGTATGAACTAGTTGTATTTACTGGTTGTATGTATAGTCGTGGGAATTGGAGGCTGTGGTTCCGAGCTGACAAGAGGATGGGTATTGTCCAGTTCAACCCCCCGACGGAGCAGGGTGCTTAGCCCCTCATGTGGCATCCTGTGGCTAAATCAGCCTCCCTGCCAGTATGGGCTAACCCCCCGTCTGGCAGATTCACTGGGTTACGTTGCGCCATGAGAATGACAATTTTTAAGACAGGCTGTGGCCTAGGTGCACCAGTGGTGAAGAAAACCCTGGGTCAACCAGAATAGGTGATACCACTGGTGCTTCACAGGTAGATGTACCTGAATGTAATAGTCTTTCTTCCGTCCCCATGACGGGCCAACCAGCCCTATGGACCGAGGAAATGGTTAGGGCACTAATTGATTGCTATGAGCGATCTGAACCAAAAAGAGGTGGCTATCAGAAGCGTTTAGAGCGGGAATGGCTGAACAAATACCCACATTTGCCTCAGACCGGTCGAACCCTTGCCTTCCAAGCCAAAAGGAACTTGGTAGGAGACGGAGTACTGCAAGTAACTGGTAGCCGAGATTTAGATTTGGTTAATGATGCACCGCAAGGTGCCTCTAGAAGGAGAAGGATCCAAGGGGTGATCTGGAACCTTCAGAGGGATAATATCCTCATGGAGCTCTACCGAGAAAGTAAGCCCATGGAAAAGGGGTATGCCGAGCGGTTGTACCGGGCTTGGAATGCTAAAATGCCAGATCATAAAACCACAAAGGTAGCGCTAACTATGAAAATTACTAGAATCCGAAGAGGTCAAGGTCTCTCGAGACTAAACCTTATGGAACCTGATTCTTGTGGTTTAGCCGCCCTAACTGAGACTGTGGAGGAAGGTGTGGGAGCCCAGGGGCAGGGTCAGCTTCACCAAGTTCAGGCTGTGACTGAACAAAATGGTGAGCTGCCTGCAGCCCCTGTTGAAACTCCTACAAATGAACATCCTAGTCCAAGGACAAGTGGCAATGATCAACTGATGCAACTTTTAGGCAAAGCAAAAGATGCCTGTCTCCGAAAGAAACCTGGAGATTTCTCTTATAGAAAACCCTGTGGGGCGTTGCGGTTCAACCAGGTTGATATGGCACTGCTTCAGGAGGCCAATGATTGGGTGGAGAAAGAGTGGCAGGAAGGCCCTAGGTTGGCCTGGCACCTGAACTGCCTGGTCTACTCTGTTGCTATGGCTGTGAGGGGAAAAACAACCTACGAATCGCAGCCATGCAACCAGGGAAGGAAATCAGATAATCAGAAGGGAAGTAAGAGACAGGAAGGTCACATACATAAGTGACATGAAGGCCAAAGGCCTTAGGTTTAGAAGACTGCTTGCCCGGTTGGATGTGGAAATAGCACGCCAACAGAGTAATAATCCTATGACCAAACGCCAGAAAGTACTCCGAAGAAAGCTTAGGAGGGAGTTCCATTCATTAAACCTGAATGTGCTGATCAGAGCTCGGGAACAGACACTGGGGAAACTCTGGGTCTGGACCCTACAAGAGCGCAGATCGGCTGAACGCAGGAAATTCCAGGAACAAAACAACCTTTGGAATACCCAAAGGAAGTTCCAGATGAATGGCAATGTTCCAACCTCCAATGAAGCTCCCTCAATTGAGGTAGTAAGAGACTTTTGGACAAAGATTGTAGGTACTGTTGGTAAGGTCAACAAAGACGACCCAGGGGTGAAAGAATGGCTTAAGGAAACCAAAAAGAGGGTGGGTAGAACCCCCTCTGAAGGTCCCAATAGCATTGATGAGACCAAACTGAGGAAAGCCTTGAAAAAGGCAAAAAGCTGGTCAGCCCCTAGGCCGGATGGCATTCACACTTTTTGGTGGAAAGCACTCCCCTCTGCACAGTCTACCTTGGCAGATGTACTACGGAGGGTGGGGAGTGGAGATCTGGCTTACAAGGGGTCGCAATTTACTCATCCTAAAAAGTAGACCCGAAAAGTGCAGCCAACTACCGACCTATTGCGTGTCTCAACACAATGTACAAGGCTGTCACAGCGTGCATGGCATCAGAACTACTCACTCACACCTACACTAATGATCTTTTGCCTATGGCACAAAGGGCCATGAAAAAGGGAGGTGGGGCTGTGTGGACTGTCTACTGCTGGATCAATCAATTGGTCTAGATGCCAAAATTATGGGCAAGCCACCTAGTGTGGCATGGACCGATTATGAGATGGCATATGACAGAGTCCCTCACAAGTGGGTGATGAAGGTGCTAAAAACCATCAAGTGCCCAGGTTGGATCCGGAGGTCTATAGAGCTCTTCTCCAAACACTGGGCTACTGTGCTTGAGTTGAGGACTGCGGGGAAGGTGGTTAGGAGCACCCCTGTTAAATATAACAGGGGACTCTTCCAAGGAGACTCCTTATCGCCACTCCTCTTTTGTCTGGCCATAGCTCCCATATCCCAAGTTCTTAACAGAACCAAGGGATACACCCTCTGGCATGATGGGGAAAGGAACACCATGTCACACTTGTTCTGGAGGGCCTGATAAATTCAGGGAAGCCATGGAATGTGTGGAGAAAACCTCAAATGCCATTGACATGAGGTTTGGAGTGAGAAAGTGTGGAACAGCTCACATGCAAAAGGGGAAGGTTCTGACTGTCCCAGACAACCCTGAACACAGTGAAAAATCCATAAGGGGCCTTGAAAAAGGTACTAGTTAAAAGTACCTAGGGCTAGAACAACAGTTTGAGGTAGATGACAGCAAGGTCAAAGCTTGCTTGATCAACAAATTGAGGAGGAGACTCCACAAAGTGTTGGGCTCTCACCTCAATGGTAAGAATGCTGCAGAAGCCTCTAACATGTTGTGTGCCTCTCTATTGAGATACTCTTACCCAGTTTTGAAGTGGACACAAAGTGAGCTTCCAAAACTAGACCGATTGGTGAGAAAGATCATGAGAAAGTACCAGTGTCATCACTATAACTCTGCCATTGAGAAGGTAAACTTGCCTCGCTTTCAAGGTGGTAGAGGGCTCTGTAGTTTTCCTTTGGATCACGACAGGGCTGTTGTGAATCTGGTAAGATACCTCCATACTGCCAATCATCCACTCACAGCTGTTGTGGTTAAACACCAAAAGTGGCTGGAGTGCTCAAAGCAAAGGAGGACTGTCTTGAAAGAAGCCAGATTGATACTGGGAAGCCACGGAATAGAACTAGAACCGGAAATGGGGCTAAGGACAAATCCCTCACAAAGTAGTGTAAGAGAATGGAGGAGAGTGGCACGTGAGCTCCGGGAGGCTCAGACCAGAAAGGTTAAAAAGTAACCTAGCCGAAAAGTCTCAGCAGGGCTCATACCACACACAGGTCACAAATAGGGTGTCTTATGTGTGGCTTTCTGAGGGGAGACTCAGACCTCAAACTGAGGCTCTGATTCTCGCAGCCCAAGATGATGTTCTGCACACTAGGTGGTACCAAAATAGGATTCTGAAGACTTCTAGCCTCCTAATGTGCAGAGAATGTGGCAAGGCTCTGGAAACAGTCAAACACACACTGAACATGTGTGAGCCCAAAAGATTTTCTCTCTACAAAGAGAGACATGACCGGGCAATACTGATAGTGTTGTGGAGACTGTTGAAAGAATATGGATTCAAGCAGGAAGAGCCCTGGTACAAACTAGAAGCAAAACCAGTCTATGAGAATAGGTCTGTCAAAATCTTGTGGGATCCTAGTATCCCTACAGATGATGAAATGGCAGAAAGAAGGCCAGACTTAGTGGTTGAGGATCGGCTAGGTAAGTCCATCTTCATTATTGAAATGTCAGTTCCTACTGACAGCAATATTAATGGAAGATGGCAAGAGAAGTTCCAAAAGTACCAGAAGCTGGCGGCTGATATGAGGAAACAATTTAGGGGCTACCGAATTAAGGTAGTCCTGATAATAATTGGTGCTTTGGGGACAGTGGAGACTCTCCTGGAAGACCTAAGGGGAATTCCAAAGTTGTCAAAAAGTGCAGTAGAAGTGATGAGAGCCATGCGGAGAACTGTTCTCTGTACGGCTGTGAGGATATTGAGGCGACATCTATCTGTTGAGGGATTAGGGCCTGGACGATAAGTAGTCTTGTCCCAGTCCTTGCCTGTCAACCTCTGGAAAGCAGTGTTGGATTTGTGTATGGAGGTACTTCCTCCTATTATGACGGTCAAATTTGGCCCGATGTGCACCTGTCTGCTGCTGCCGGAAAGAGGCAAAGCCGAGGCTTCTGGCTAAAAATCCGAAGAAGGGAAAAAATAAGGGACTAAGGGTTGTCCAAGCCAGATACTCCTTGCCTAAGTTAACTAAGGCAGGAAGTAACAAGATTCTCTGTTAAGGCTTTTGTTTCTAAAGTATACTAGGTGTATGTACTATTCATATATACTAGTTATATGTGTATGTACTAGTTATATGTACTAGTTATATGCAGTACTTGTGTGTACTAGTTGTATGTACTAATTTTATGCACTGGGAGTATGTACTAGTTTTATGTACTAGTTGTATATACTAGTATTAGGTATACTTAATAGTTGTATGTTGTAGTTGCATGTAGTAATTTTATGTACGAATTGTAGGTACTGGTTGTTTGTATATATTACTTGTCTGTACTAGCTGTGCACTAGTTGTATATACTAGTGTTATG
This sequence comes from Chondrosia reniformis, assembly GCA_947172415.1. Classification (NCBI taxonomy): domain Eukaryota; kingdom Metazoa; phylum Porifera; class Demospongiae; order Chondrillida; family Chondrillidae; genus Chondrosia; species Chondrosia reniformis. The sequence continues at coordinate 3,238,979 of OX359199.1, read as the reverse complement.
TGGTAGTTTTATGTTCACTTTCTATGAACTAGCTCTATGTACTGGTGTTTTGTTGTTCATCCTAGTTGTATTCATGAGTTTTATTATTTATTTCTATGTACTAGTTGCATGTACTAGTTTCTAGTTAGTTTTACGCACTGGTTGCGTGTACTAGTTGCAAATATTACTTGTATGTCCTAGTTGTATATACTAAGTGTATGTACTATTTATATATACTAGTTATATGTGTATGTACTAGTTATATGTACTAGTTATATGCAGTACTTGTGTGTACTAGTTGTATCTACTAATTTTAGGTCTAGTTTTATGTACTAGTTGTAGATACTAGTCGTATGTACTAGTTTCAAGTTATAGTTATATAACTTACAACTAGTACATACTAGTACATACTAGTCGTATGAAGTAGTTTTATGTACTAGTTGTGAATAATCGTATGTACTCGTTGCTAGTGTTATGTACTAGTTGTATGTACTAGTTGTATGAACAAGTACTAGTTATATTTACTCGTTGAAGATACTAAATGTATGTACTAGTTGTATGAACTTGTTTTTGGACTAGTTGATTGTACTAGTTGCATAAAGTAGTTATATTTACTAGTTGTATGAACTAGTAACATGTACTTGTTGTATATACTTGTACTAAGTTTATTTACTAGTTGTAGGTAAAAGTTGTATATACAGGTTAATGTAATAGGTGTATGTACCAATTCTATGTTCTAGTTGTATATACTAGTTGTATGTACTAGTTATGTTGTAGTTGTTCGTGATAGTTGTATTAACTAGTTTGATGCACCTTTTATGTACTAGTTGTATGAACTAGTTGTAGGTACTATTACTGGTAATATTAAATAGTTGAAGGTACTACTTTTATGTACTAGTTATATGTACTAGTTGTATGTACTATTTACTAGTTGCATGTACTAGTTATATGTCCCAGTTATATGTACTAGTTACTAGTTATAAGTTCTAGTTGTATCTTCTAAATGTATGTACTAGTTGTACGTACTAGTTGTGTGTACAAGTTGTAGGCACTAGTTGTAGGTACTGGTGATATTAACAATTTGTAGGTACTACTTGTGTGTACTAGTAATGTGTACTATTTTTATGTACTATTTACTAATTGTATGTACTAATTGCCTGGTCTGGTTGGATGTACTAATTGTATGAACTATTACTAGTTATATTTACTCGTTGAAGATCCGAAATGTATGAACTAGTTTTATGGACTAGTTCATTGTACTAGTTGTATGTAGTAGTTACATTTACTAGTTGTATGTACCAGTTACATGCACTAGTTGTATGGAGTAGTACCTTGTTTATTTACTAGTTGTATATAGGTACAAGTTGTATGTACAGGTTTAATGTAATGGTTGTGTGTACCAATGGTATGTTCTAGTTGTATATACTAGTTGTATGTACTAGTTATGTTTTAATTGTTTGTGCTAGTTGTGTAAACTAGTTGTATGCACTATTTATGTACTAGTTGTATGAACTAGTTGTATGAAATAGTTGTAGGTACTATTACTGGTAATATTAACTAGTTGTAAGTACTAGTTGTGTGTACTAGTTGTATGTACTAGTTGTGTGTACTAGTTGTATGTACTAGTTGTAGATACTAGTCATATGCACTAGTTGTAATTAATCGTTATATGTACTAGTGGTGTACTACTTATATGTACTAGTTGTATGTACTAGCTGTTTGTACTATTTGTATGTACTAATTGCATGTACTACTTGATTTTACTAATTGTATGTACTAGTACAATTTATATCTACTAGTTGTAGGCACTAGTTGTTTGTAGTAGTTGTATGTAATAGTTGTATGTACTAGTTATATGTACTGGTTGTATGTACTAGTTGTATGTACTAGTTATGTACCAGCTGTATACACTAGTTGTATGTACTACCTTTATGTACTCGTTCTTTGTACTAGTTGTATGTACTAGTTGCTGTACTAGATATGTACCAATTGTGTATATTACTTGTATATACCAGCTATGTACTAATTATATGGATGAGCTTTATGTACTCTTTCTATGTACTAGTTGTTTGTACTAGTTTCTATTTCTATGTACTAGTTGTAAGTACTAGTTGTATATACTCGATACTTGTTGTATGTACTAGTTGTAAGTACTAGTTATAGGTTCTAGTACTAGTTGTACTAGGTATTAGATAGGTTCTAGTTGCATGTACTAGTTCAATGTACTAATGGTATGTTCAAGTTTATATTCTAGTTGTATGTACTCTTTATATGTACTAGTTACCTGTGTATGGACTAGTTTTATGTAGTAGTTGTGTGTACTAGTTATATGTGTATGTAATAAGTATATGTACTAGTTGTATGTACTAGGTATAGGTAATAATTATAGGTTCTAGTACTAGTTATAGTGGTTACTAGGTGGGTACAAGTTGTATGTACTAGCTGTTTGTACTATTTGTATGTACTAATTGACTGTACTAGTTGATTTACTAGTTGTATGTACTAGTACAAATTATATTTACTAGTTGTAGGTACAAGTTGTATGTAGTAGTTGTATGTAATAGTTGAATGTAATAGTTTATGTACTAGTTGTATGCACTAGTTCTATGTGTACATTACTTGTATGTACTAACTGTGTACTAGTTGTTTATACTAGTTTTATGTAGTAGTTTTAAGTTCACGTTCTATGAACTGGCTGTATGTACTGGTGACTTGATGTTGTATGTATGAGTTTAATGTACTCTTACTATGTACTTGTTGCATGTACTAGTTTCTAGTTGTATGTACTAGTTGTACTGGTTGTGTGGACTAGTTGTTTATAATACTTGTATATCCTAGTTGTATGTACTAGGTGTCCTTGTTATATGTTCTATATGTGTCCGATTGTTATGTGTACTCACAATATTTACTATTTGTAGTTACTAGTTGTATGGACTAGTTTTTGTACCAGTAACTAGTTGTAGGTTCTAGTTGTACGTACTAATTGTATGTATTATATGTATGTACTAGTTTTATGTTCTAATTTTTTGTATTAGTTGTATGTATGTTGTGTGTACTAGTTGTATATAGCCGTTGTCTGTACTGTTTACAGGTACTAGTTGTGTGTACTAGTTGTATGCACTAGTTATATATACGGGTTGTATGTACTAGTTATATGTACTAGTTGTTAGTACTAGTTGTGTGGACTAGTTGTATGTACTAGTTGTGTGTAGTAGTTGTACGTACTACATGTACTTACTATTTGGATGTACTAGTTGTATGCATTAGTTATATGAACGAGTTGAAAGTTCTAGTTACATGTACTAGTTGTATATATGTTCTAGCTGTATGTAATAGTTATAGGTTCTTTATGGTACTAGTTATAGTGGGTACTAGGTAAGTACAAGTTGTATGTACTACCTGTTTGTTCTATTTGTATGTACTAATTGCATGTATTAATTATATGAACTAGTTGTATGTACTAGTTCTGTACCACTTGTATGTACTTCTTGTGTGTAGTAGTTGTAAGTGCTATTTATATGTACTAATTATATGTGTATGTACTAGTTTTATGTAGTAGTTGTGTGTACTAGTTGTATGTACTAGTTGTATGTAGTAGGTGTATATACTAATTGTATCTACTAGTATTTTGTACCAGTACTAGTTGTTTTAACTAATTGGAGGTACTAGTTGTGTGAACTAGGTGTATGTAGTCATTATCAACCAATTGTCTATAGTTGTATGTATTAGCTGTGTACTAATTGTATGTACTAGTTGTTTGTACTAGTCTTATGTACTAGGTGTAAGTACTATATATATGTACTAGTTATATGTGTATGTACTGAATATATGTATTACTTTTGTGTAATTGTTGTATGTACTAGTTGTATGCACTAGTTGTATGTCATTGTTGTATTTTCTAGTTGTGGGTACTAGTTTTATGTACTAGTTGTACGCATCATATATATGTACTAGTTGTATGTACTAGTTGTGTGTACTAGTTGTATGTACTAGTTGTGTGTACTAGTTGTATGTACTAGTTGTAGGTTCTAGTACTAGTTATACTAGGTACTAGTTGTATGTATTAGTTGTTTGTACTAGTTCTATGTACACAAAACTAGTTGTATGTACTAGTTTTAGGTTATTGTTGTTGGTTCTAGTGCTAGTTTTACCAGGTACTAGGTGGGTTCAAGTTGTATGTACTAGTTGTTTGTACTATTTGTATGGACTAGTTGTATATAGTAGTAACTAGTTGTATGTACTAGTTGTATGTGTCTAGTTGTATATGTCTAGTTGTATATACTCGTTGTATATACTAGTTGCATGTTCTAGGTGCATGTACTAGTTGTATGTTCTAGCTGTTTGTACTAGTTGTATGTAATAGTTTTATGTACTAGTTTTATGTATTAGTTGAATGTACTAGTTGTATGTAAATCCTAGTTGTTGGTTCTAATTTTATGTACTAATTGCATGTACTATTTGTATGTATTCTTTGTATGTACTAGTACTAGCTATAGTTTTACGGTGTATGTACTGTTTGTATCTACTAGTTGTAGGTTCTAATTGTATACACTAATTGTTTATATTAGTTGTTTGTACTAGTTGTATGTACTAGTTGCATCCAATTGTTGTATATACTAGTTGTGTGTGCTGGATTTAAGTACTAGTACTAGTTATGTTTGCTAGTTGTAGGTACTAGTAATATTTCCTTGTTGTAGGTTCAAGTTGTATGTTCCAGTTGTGTGCACTAATGGTAAGTAACAGTCACTTGTTGTATGCACTATATAGTTGTGCTTTCTAGTTATATGTACTGGTTGTGTGTACCAGTTGTATGTACTAGTATATACTAGATATATTTTCTAGTTATATGTACTTGTTGTATGTATTAGGTGTATGTACTAGTTAATGGATTAGTTGTATATACTAGGTGAATGTACTAGTGGTGTGTACTAGTTGTATGAACTCTAGATGTATGTACTAGTTGTGTATACCAGTTGTATGTATTATATATTGCGTGAACTAGTTTAATGTACTAGTTATATGTATTTGTTGTATGTACTATGTATATGTACTAGTTTAATGTTCTAGTTGTATGAACTATTTGTACGTACTAGTTGTATGCACTAGATGTGTGTACTACTTCTATGTACTCATTAGTAGTTGTATCTACTAGTTGTGTGTTCTTGTTTATGTACTAGTTGTATGTACTAATACTTGTTATATTTACTAGTCGCAGGTATTAGTTGTGTATACTAGTTGTATGTACTACTACTAGTTATATTTACTAGGTTTAATTATTAGTTGAATGTATTAATTGTAATTAATAGTTGTATGTACTAGTTGTATATACTAGATGTATTTACTAGTCATATTTACTCATTACTAGCTGTATGTGCCAGTTGTATGTTCTAGTTGTATGTACTAATACTAGTTTTATTTACTAGTCGTAGATACCAGTTGTATGTACCAGTTGTATGTACTGTTACTAGGTATATTTAATATTTGTAGGTACTATATGTATGTACTAGTTGTAGGTACTAGATTTATGTTCCAGTTGTAGGTAGTAGTTGTATGTATTAGTTGTATGTAATAGTTTTTAATGTACTCGTTACTTGTTGTTGGTACAAATTGTATGTACTACATGTTCGTACTCATTACTAGTTGCATGTACTAGTTGAATGTACTAGTAACTAGTTGTATGTACTAGTTATATGTACTAGTTGTATGTGTTAGTTGAATGTACTAGTTGTATGTTCCAGTTGTATGTACTAGTTGTATGTTTTAATTGTTTGTACTAGTTGTATGTACTGGTTGTTTGTACTCGATACTAGTTGTGTGTACTAGTTGTACAGCCTAGTTATATGTACTGGTTGTATGATCTAATTGTTTGTACTAGTTGTATGTACTAGTTGTATGTACGCAAAACTAGTTTTGTGTACTACTTGTATGTACGAGTTATATGTACTAGTTGTATGTACTAGTTATATTTAGTAGTTGTATGTACTAATTGTATGTAGCAGTTTCATGTACTAGTTGTAAATATGCACTATTTATATGTACTAGTTGTACTTATTATTTGCATGTACTAGATGTGTGTTCCAGTTGTATGTACTTGTTTTATTTAGTAGTTGTATGTTCTAGTTAAATGTACTAGTTGTTTGTACTTGTTGTATGTTCTAGTTGTATGCACTATTTATATGTACTTGTTTAAGTACTAGTTGTATGTTCTAGTACGCGTTGTACTAGGTACTAATTAGGTTCTAGTTGGATGTATAGTTCAGTGTACCAGTTGTATGTTCTAGTTTATATTCTAATTGCATACACTATTTATATGTACTAGTTACCTGTGTATGAATTAGTATTTTGTTGCAGTTGTGTTTACTAGTTATATGTACTAGTTGTGTATACTAGTTGAATCTGCTAGTTGTGTGTACTAGTTGTATGTACTAGTTGTAAGTACTAGTTGAACATTCGAGTACTAGTTATACTAGGTACTAGGTGGGTACTAGTTGTATGTACTAGTTGTATGGACTAGTTGTATGCACTACTTGTTTGTACTAGTTGTGTTTACTAGTTGTATGTACTAGTTGTATGGACTAGTTGTATGTATTAGTTGAATGTACTAGTTGTATGTTCCAGTTGTATGTACTAGTTGTATGTTCTAATTGTTTCTACTAGTTGTATGTACTGGTTGTATGTACTCGATACTAGTTTTGTGTACTAGTTGTACAGCCTAGTAATATATACTGGTTGTATGTTATAATTGTTTGTACTATTTGTATGTACTAGCTGTTTGTTCTATTTGTATGTCCTGATTTTATGTACTAGTTGATTTACTAGTTGTATGTACTATAACAAGTTATATTTATAATTGTAGGTACAAGTTGTATGTAGTAGTTGTGTGTAATAGTTAATGTACTAGTTATATGTCCTAGTTGTCTATACTTGGTTTATGTACTCGTTCTATGTACTAGTTGTATGTACTAGTTATATCTAGTACTTGTGTGTACTAGTTGTATGTACAAATTTTATGGACTAGGTGTATGGACTAGTTTAATGTACTAGTATTAGTTGTCGGTACAATTTGTATGTAGTAGTTGCATGTAGTAGTTGTATAAACAAATTGTTTGTACTAGTTGCATGGACTAGTTATGTACCAATTGTATGTACTAGTTGTATGTATATATTACTTGCATGTACTAGCTTAGTACTAGTTGTATAATTACTAGTTTTATGTGGTAGTTTTATGTTCACATTCTATGAGCTAGCTGTATGTACTAATGTCTTATTGTTCGTACTAGTTATATGCATGAGTTTTATGTACTCTTTCTATGTACTAGTTGCATGTACTAGTTTCTAGTTGTATGTACTAGTTGTATATATTACTTGTGTGTCCTAGTTGTATGTACTGGGTGTATGTACTATTTATATATACTAGTTACATGTGAATGTAGTAGTTATATGTCCATGTTGTGTCTAATTATTGTATGTACTAACTCTATTTACTATTTGTAGTAACTAGTTGTATGTACTAGTTGTACGTACTAATTGTATGTATTAGGCGTATGTACTAGTTGTAAGTTCTAATTGTTTGTACTAGTTGCATGTACTAGTTGTATTTACGAGTTATATGTACTAGTTGTATGTTCTAGTTGGGTGTAATAACTGTATGTACTAGTTATACTTTCTAGTTGTAGGTACTAGTTGCATGTATTAGTTGTATGTACTAGTTCTATGCTCTAGTTGTAAGTTCTAGTAGTAGTTATACAAGGTACTAGGTAGATCCTAGTTATATTTACTGGATATTAGTTGTATGTAGTAGTTGTACATACAAGATGGGTGTAATTTGTGTACGTACTAGTTGTATGTACTAGTTGTATATACTATTTATATTTACTATGTATATGTGTATGTACTAGTTATCTTTAGTAGTTGTGTGAACTAGGCGTATATACTAGTTGTTTGTACTAGTTATATGTACTAGTTGTATGTCCTAGTTGTATGCACCATTTATATGGACTAGTTGTATATACTAGTTGTAAGTACTAGTTGTAAGTTCTAGTACTAGTTTATACTACGTACTAGGTTGGTTCTAGTTGTACGCACTAGTTGTATGTACTAGTTGTTTGTACTAGTTTTATGTACTCAATACAAGTTGTATGTACTAGTTGTATGTACTAGTTATATGTACTAGTTGTTTGTACTAGTTGTATGTACTAGTTGTATGTACTAGTTGTTTGTACTAGTTCTATGTACTAATTGTATGTTCTAGTTATGTTGCAGTTGTATATAGTATTTATATGTACTAGTTTAATGTAGTAATTGTGTGTACTAGTTATATTTACTGGTTGTGTGTACTAGTTGTATGTTCAAGTACAAGTTATAACAAAGTATTAGGTAGGTACTAGTTGTATGTACTAATCGTTTGAACTAGTTCTATATACTAATTGTATATATATTCAAGTTTTATGTACTAGTTGTATGTACTCGTTGTATGCACTATTTAAATGTACTAGGTATATGTGTATGTGCTAGTTATATGTAGTAGTTGTGTGTACTACATGTATATACTAGTTGTATAAAGTAGTTATATGTACTTGTTGTATATACAAGTTATAGGTTCTAGTATTAGTTATACTAGGTACTAGGAAGATTTTAGTTGAATGTACTAGACACAAGTCGTATATACTATTTGTATGTATTAATTGTGTGTTATTGTTGTTTGTACTTGTTGTATGCACTATTTATATGTATTAACTGTATGTACTAATAGTAAGTACTAGTTGTATGCTCTAGTACTAGTTATACAAGGTACTAAGTAGGTACTAGTTGTATGTACTAATTGTATGTAGTAGTTGTATGTACTAGTTGTATGGACTATTTGTATGTACTAGTTGTTTGTACTAGTTGTATGTACTCGATACTAGTTGTATGACTAGGTGTAGATACTAGTTGTAGGTTCTGGTACCAGTTCTACTACGTACTAAGTGGCTTCTAGTTGTATGTACTAGTTTTATGTACCACTTGTAGGTTCTAGTTTATGTTCTAGTTGTATATACTATTTATATGTGCTAGTTTTCTGTGAATTCACTAGTTTAATGTAGTAATTGTGTGTACTATATATATGTACTAGTTGTGTGTAGTAGTTGTATGTACTAGTTGTATGTACTATTTATATGTACTGGGTATATGTGTATGTACTAGTTATATGTAGTAGTTGTGTGTACTAGGTGTATATACTAGCTGTATGTTCTAGTTATATGTACTAGTTGTATGTACTGGTTGTAGGTTCTAGTCCTAGTTATACTAGGTACTAGGTAAGTCCTAGTTGCATGGACTAGACACAAGTTGTATGTACTATTTGTATGTACTAGTTGTGTGTACTAGTTGTATGTAGTAGTTGTGTGTTGTATATAGCCGAACCTGCATTTAAGGGTCCCCGAAGCTTTACAACCTATTTCCAAGTAAAATGTCCGCCAATCTCGAAACTTTGGGCTATGAAGCGAACAGAAGACCTTGCCAATGGTAAAAATGGCTGCGGAACCCGATTAAAGGGTCCCCGAAGCTCTACGACCTATCTCCTAATTAAAAATGGCCGCTGATTTTTAAAATATGGGCTATAAAGCCGTACCGAAAACCGTTCCTAGGATAAAAATGGCCGTGGAACCCGATTAAAGGGTCCCCGAAGCTGTACGACCCCTCTCCGAGTTAAAAATGGCCGCCGATTTTGAAAATATGGACTATGGAGCCATACTGAAGACCGTTCCTTGGATAAAAATGGCCGCCGAAGCGGATTGAAGGGTCCAAGAAGCTTTACGACCTATCTCCTAATTAAAAATGGCCGCCAATTTTGAAAATATGGTATATGAAGCCGTACCGACGACCGTTCCTAGGATAAATTTGGCCGCTGAACCCGATTTTAAAGGGTCCCTGAAGGTCTACGACCTATCCCGAATTAAAAATGGCCACTGATTTCGAAAATATGGGCTATGGAGCCGTACCAATGACCATTCCTAGGATAAAAATGGCCGCCAAACTCGATTTAAGGGTCGCCAAAGCTCTACGACCTAGCTCCGTGTTAAAAATTGCCGCCGATTTCGAAAATATGAGTTATGAAGCCGTACCGAAGACCTTTTGTAGGATAAAATTGGGCGCCGAACTCGATTAAAGGGACCCCGAATGTCTACGACCTATGAAGCCCTACTGAAGACAGTTTCTAGGATAAAAATGGCCTCTGAATCCGAATAAAGGGTCCCCGAAGCTGTACGACCTATCCCCTAGTTAAAAATGGCCGCCGATTTCGAAAATATGGGCTATGGAGCCGTACCGAAGACCATTCCTAGGAAAAAAATGGCCTCCGAACCTGATTAAATGGTCCCTGAAGCACTACGACCTATATCTGAGTTAAAAATGGCTGCCTATTTCGAAAATATGGTCTAAGAAGCCGTATAGAAGACCATTGCTAGGGTAAAATGGCCGCCAAACTCGATTTAACGGTCACCAAAGCTCTACGACCTAGCTCCGTGTTAAAAAGTGCCGCCGATTTCGAAAATATGAGTTATGAAGCCGTACCGAAGACATTTTGTAGGATAAAAATGGCCTCCGAATCCGAATAAAAGGTCCCCGAAGCTGTACGACCTATCCCGAGTGAAAAATGGCTGCTGATTTCGAAAATATAGGCTATGAAGTCGTATCGAAGACCGTTTCTGGAATAAAAATGGCCGCCGATTCTGATTAAATGGTCCCTGAAATTCTACAACCTATCCCCGAGTCAAAAATGGCCGCAGATTTCGAAAATATGGGCTATGAAGTCGTACCGTTCCTAGGATAAAAATGGCCACTGAACCCGATTTTAAAGGGTCCCCTAAGGGCTACGACCTATCCCGAGTTAAAAATGGCCGCTGATTTCGAAAATATAGGCTATGAAGTCGTACCGAAGACCGTTTCTGGAATAAAAATGGCCGCCGATTCCGATTAAATGGTCCCTGAAACTCTACAACCTATCCCGAGTTAAAAATGGCCGCAGATTTCGAAAATATGGGCTATGAAGTCGTACCAAAGACCATTTCTAGGATAAAATAGCCGCTGAATCGTATTATTGGGTCCCCGAATCTTTACGACCTAAACCCGAGTTAAGAATGGCCGGCGATTTCGAAAATATGGGCTATGAAGCCGTACTGAAGACCGGTTCTAGGATAAAAATGGCTGCCGAATCCGATTAAATGGTCCCAGAAGCTCTACGATTTATCTCGGTGTTAAAAATGGCTGCCGATTTCGAAAATATGGGGTATTAAGCCGTACTGAAGACTGTTTCCAGGATTAAAATGGCCATCGAATCCAATTAACGGGTTCCCGAAGCTCTATGATCTATCTCAGAGTCGAAAAAGGCCGTCGATTTCGAAAATATGGGCTATGAAGCCGTATCGAAGTCAGTTTCTAGGATAAAAATGGCCGCCGAATTCCATTAAAGGGTCCACAAAGCTCTACGATCTATCACCGAGTTAAAAATGGCCATGAAGCCGTAACGAAGACCGTTCCTAGGATAAAAATGGCCGCTGAATCCGAATAAATGGTCCCCGAAGCTCTACAACCTATCCCCGAGTAAAAAATGGCCACCGATTTTTAAAATATGGGCTATTCAGCTTGACCGAAGACAGTTTCTAGGATAAAAATGGCTGCCGAATCCAATTAAAGGGACCCCGAAGCTCTACGACCTATCCCCAAGTCGAAAATCGCCGCCAATTTCGAAAATATGGGCTATGAAGCCGTAACGAAGACCTTTTCATGGATTTAAATGGCCGCCTAATCCGAATAAAGGGTCCCCGAAGCTCTACGACCTATCACCGAGTTAAAAATGGCTGCCGATTTCGAAAATATGGGCTATGAAGCCGTCCCGAAGATAGTTTCCTGGATAAAAATGGCTGCCAAATCCGATTAAAGGGTCCCCGAAGCTCTACGACCTATCCCCAAGTTTAAAATGGCCCCCGAATTTGAAAATATGGGCTATGAAGCCGTAACAAACAGAGTTTCTAGAATAAAAATGGCCGCTGAATCCGATTAAAGGGTCCCCGAAGCTCTACGACTTATCCCCGAGTTAAAAATGGCCGCAAATTTCGAAAATATGGGTTATGAAGCCGTAACGAAGACCGTTTTTAGGATAAAAACGGTCGCCAAATCTGAATTAATGGTCCCCGAAGCTCTACGACCTATCCCCGAGTTAAAAATGGCCGCCAATTTGGAAAATATGGGTTTTTGAAGCCGTACCGAAGACCGTTTCTAGGATAAAAATGGTCGCCGAATTCAATTAAAGGATCCCCCGAAGCTCTACGACCTATCCCCGAGTTAAAAATGGCCGCCGAATTTTAAAATATGGGTATTAAGGTTTATCGAAGACAGTTTCTTGGATAGAAATGGCTGCCGAATCCGATTAAAGGGACCCCGAAGCTCTACGACCTATCCTCGAGTCGAAAATGGCTGCCAATTTCGAAAATATAGGGTATGAATCCGTAAAGAAGACCTTTCTAGGATTAAAATGGCCGCCGAATCCGATTAACGGGTTCCCTAAGCTCTACGACCTCCTTAAGAGTTAGAAATGGTCGCCGATTTTGAATATATGGGCTCTGAAGCCGTACCGAAGACCTTTTCCAGGATAAAAATGGCCGCCGAATGCGAATAAAGTGTCCCCGAAGCTATACGACTAATACCCGTGTTAAAAATGACCGCCCATTTTGAAAATATGGGCTATGAAGCCGTACCGAACACCGTTTCAGGATAAAAATGGCCGCCGAATACGAATAAAGGATCCACGAAGCTCTACGACCTATCACTGAGTTAAAATGGCTGCCGGTTTTGAAAATATGGGCTATGAAGCCGTAACAAAGACCGTTTCAAGGATAAAAATGGCCACCAAATCCGAATAAAGGGTCCCCGAAGCTCTACGATTTATCACCGAGTTAAAAATGGTCGCCGATTTTGAAAATATGGGCTATGAAGCCATACCGAAGACCTTTTCTAGGATAAAATGGCTGCCGAATCCGAATAAATCGTCCCCGAAGCTGTATGACCTATCACCGAGTTAAAAATTGCCGCCTATTTTGAAAATATGGGCTATGAAGCTGTACTGAAGATAGTTTCTAGGATAAAAATTGCCGCCGAATCCGATTAAAGGGTCCCCGAAGCTCTACGACCTATCCCCGAGTTAAAAATGGCCGCTGATTTCGAAAATATGGGCTATGAAGCCGTAACGAAGACCATTTCTAGGATAAAAATGGCCGGCGAATCGGATTAAAGGGTCCCCGAAGCTCCACGACCTAACACCGAGATAAAAATGTCCACCGATTTCGAAAATATGGTCTATCAAGCCGTACCGAAGACAGTTTCTAGGATAAAATGGCCGCCGAATCTGAATAAAGGGTCCCCGAAGGTCTACGACCTATCCTTGAGATAAGAATGGTCGCCGATTTCGAAAATATGGGCTGTGAAGGCTTACCGAAGACCTTTCTGGGATAAGAATGGCCGCCGAATCCTATTAAAGGGTCCCCAAAACTCTACGACCTATCCCCGAGTTAAAAATGGCCGTCGATTTCGAAAATATGAGCTATGAAACGGTTACGAAGAACATTTCTAAGATAAAATGGCCGCCGAATCAGAATTAAGGATACCCGACGTTCTACGACCTATCACTGTGATAAAAATGCCCGCCGATTTCGAAAATATGGGCTATGAAGCCGTACCGAAGACAGTTTCTAGGATAAAAATGGCCGCCGAATCCGAATAAAGGGTCCCCGAAGCTCTACGACCTATCACCGAGTTAAAAATAGCCGCCGATTTCGAAAATATGGGCTATGAAAGTGTACCGAAGACCGTTTCCAGGATAAAAATGGCCGCCGAATCGAAATGAAGGGTCCCCGAAGCTCTACGAACTATCGCCGAGTTAAAAATGGCTGCCGATTTCGAAAATATGGGCTATGAAGCCGTCCCGAAGATAGTTTCCTGGATAAAAATGGCTGCCAAATCCGATTAAAGGGTCCCCGAAGCTCTACGACCTATCCCCGAGTTAAAAATGGCCGCAAATTTCGCAAATATTGGCTATGAAGCCGTAACGAAAACCGTTTTTAGGATAAAAACGGTCAACGAATCTGAATAAATGGTCCCTGAAGCTCTACGACCTATCCCCGAGTTAAAAATGGCCGCCAATTTGGAAAATATGGGATTTTGAAGCCGTACCGAAGACCGTTTCTAGGATAAAAATGGTCGCCGAATTCAATTAAAGGATCCCCCGAAGCTCTACGACCTATCCCCGAGTTAAAAATGGCCGCAAATTTCGCAAATATTGGCTATGAAGCCGTAACGAAAACCGTTTTTAGGATAAAAACGGTCGACGAATCTGAATAAATGGTCCCTGAAGCTCTACGACCTATCCCCGAGTTAAAAATGGCCGCCAATTTGGAAAATATGGGATTTTGAAGCCGTACCGAAGACCGTTTCTAGGATAAAAATGGTCGCCGAATTCAATTAAAGGATCCCCCGAAGCTCTACGACCTATCCCCGAGTTAAAAATGGCCGCCGAATTTTAAAATATGGGTATTAAGGCTTATCGAAGACAGTTTCTTGGATAGAAATGGCTGCCAAATCCGATTAAAGGGACCCCGAAGCTCTACGACCTATCCTCGAGTCGAAAATGGCCGCCAATTTCGAAAATATGGGGTATGAATCCGTAAAGAAGACCTTTCTAGGATTAAAATGGCCGCCGAATCCGATTAACGGGTTCCCTAAGCTCTACGACCTCCTTCCGAGTTAAAAATGGTCGTCGATTTTGAATATATGGGCTATGAAGCCGTACCGAAGACCTTTTCCAGGATAAAAATGGCCGCCGAATCCGAATAAAGTGTCCCCGAAGCTATACGACTAATACCCGTGTTAAAAATGACCGCCTATTTTGAAAATATGGGCTATGAAGCCGTACCGAACACCGTTTCTAGGTTAAAAATGGCAGCAGAATCTGAATAATGGGTCCCCAAAGCTCTACAAATATCACCGAGTCAAAAAGGGCCACCAATTTTGAAAATATGGGCCCTGAAGTCGTACCGAAGACCGTTTCAGGATAAAAATGGCCGCCGAATACGAATAAAGGATCCACGAAGCTCTACGACCTATCACTGAGTTAAAATGGCTGCAGGTTTTGAAAATATGGGCTATGAAGCCGTAACCAAGACCGTTTCAAGGATAAAAATGGACGCAGAATCCGAATAAAGGGTCCCCGAAGCTCTACGATCTATCACCGAGTTAAAATTGGTCGCCGATTTCGAAAATATGGGCTATGATGCCATACCGAAGACCTTTTGTAGGATAAAAATGGCTGCCGAATCCGAATAAATCGTCCCCGAAGCTCTACGACCTATCACCGAGTTAAAAATTGCCGCCTATTTTGAAAATATGGGCTATGAAGCAGTACCGAAGACGTTTCCAGGATATAAATGGCCGCCGAATCCGAATGAAGGGTCCCCGAATCTCTACGACCTATCATCGAGTTAGAAATGGCCTCCGATTTTGAAAATATGGGCTATGAAGTCGTACCTAAGACCATTTCCAGGATAAAAATGGCCGCCGAATTCGAATAAAGGGTCCCCGAAGCTCTACGACCTATGACCGAGTTAAAAATTGCCGCCAATTTTGAAAATGTGGGCTATGAAGCCGTACTGAAGACGTTTCCAGGATAAAAATGGCCGCCGAATCCGAATAAAGGGTCCCTAAAGCTCTTCGACCTATCACCGAGTTAAAAATGGCCACCGATTTCGAAAAAATGGGCTATGACGCCGTACCGTAGACCTTTTCTAGGATAAAAATTGACGCCAAATCTGAATAAAGGGTCCCCGAAGCTCTACGACCTATCGCCAAGGCAAAAATGGCCACTGATTTTGAAAATATGGGCTATGAAGCCGTACCGATGACTATTTCCAGGATAAAAATTACCGCCCATTTTGAAAATATGGGCTATGAAGCCGTACCGAAGACCGTATCTAGGTTAAAATTGGCCGCAGAATCCGAATAATGGGTCCCCAAAGCTCTACGACCTATCACCGAGTCAAAAATGGCCACCGATTTTGAAAATATGGGCTATGAAGCCGTACCGAAGACAGTTTCTAGGAAAAAAATGGCCGACGAATCCGAAGAACTGATCCCCGAAGGTCTTCGACCTATTGCCGAGTTAAAAATGGCCGCCAATTTCGAAAATATGGGCTATGAAACCGTAATGAAGGTCGTTTCTAGGATAAAAATGGCCGCCGAATTTGATTAAAAGGTCCCCGAAGCTCTACGACCTATCCCTGATTTAAAAATGGCCCTCGATTTCAAAAATATTGGCTATGAAGTTGTAACAAAGACCGTTTCTAGGATAAAATGGCCGCCTAATTCGATTAAAGGGTCCCCGAAGCTCTACGACCTATCCCGAGTTAAAAATGGCCACCGATTTTGAAAATATGGGCTATGAAGCCGTACCGAAGATAGTTTCTAGGATAAAAATTGTCGCCGAATCCGATAAAGGGTCCCCGAAGCTCTACGACCTATCCCCGAGTTAAAAATGGCCGCCGATTTCGAAAATATGGACTATGAAGCCGTAACGAAGACCATTTCTAGGATAAAAATGGCCACCGAATCCGATTAAAGGGTCCCCGAAGATCCACGACCTATCACCGAGATAAAAATGTCCACCGATGTCGAAAATATGGGCTATGAAGCCGTACCGAAGACAGTTTCTAGGATAAAAATGGCTGCCGAATCTGAATAAAGGGTCCCCGAAGGTCTACGACCTATCCTTGAGATAAAAATGGTCGCCGATTTCGAAAATATGGGCTGTGAAGGCTTACCGAAGACCTTTGTGGGATAAGAATGCCCGCCGAATCCGATTAAAGGGTCCCCGAAACTCTACGACCTATCCCCGAGTTAAAAATGGCTGCCGATTTCGAAAATATGGTCTACGAAGTTGTAACAAAGACCGTTTCTAGGATAAAAATGGCCGCCGAATCCGTTTAAAGGGTCCCCGAAGCTCTACGACCTATCCCCGAGTTAAAATGGCCGTCGATTTCGAAAATCTGGGCTATGAAACGGTTACGAAGAACATTTCTAAGATAAAATGGCCGCCGAATCAGAATTAAGGATCCCTGACGCTCTACAACCTATCACCGAGATAAAAATGTCCACTGATTTCGAAAATATGGGATATGAAGCCGTCCCGAAGACAGTCTCTAGGATAAAAATGGCCGCCGAATCTGAATAAAGTGTCCCCGAATTTCTACGACGTATCACCGAGTTAAAAATGGCCGCCGATTTCGAAAATATGGGCTATGAAACCGTTACGAAGATCATTTCTAGGAAAAAACTTGCCCCCGAATCCAATTAAAGGGTCCCCGAAGCTCTACGACCTATTCCTGAGTTAAAAATGGCCGCCGATTTCGAAAATATGTGCTATGAAGTTGTAACAAAGACCGTTTCTAGGATAAAAATGGCCGCCTAATCCGATTAAAGGGTCCCCGAAGCTCTACGACCTATCCCGAGTTAAAAATGGCCGCCGATTTTGAAAATATGGGCTGTGAAGCCGTACTGAAGATAGTTTCTAGGAAAAAAATGGCCGCCGAATCCGATTAAAGGGTCCCCGAAGCTCTACGACCTATCCCCAAGTTAAAAATGGCCGCCGATTTCGAAAATATGGTCTATGAAGCCGTAACGAAGACCATTTCTAGGATTAAAATGGCCGCCGAATCCGATTAAAGGGTCCCCGAAGCTCTACGACCTATCCCGAGTTAAAAATGGCCGCCGATTTCGAAAATATGGGCTATGAAGCTGTACCGAAAACAGTTTCTGAGATAAAAATGGCCGTCGAATCCGATTAAAGGGTCCCCGAAGCTCTATGACCTATCCCCGAGTTAAAAATGGCCGCCGATTTCGAAAATATGAGCTATGAAGCCGAAACGAAGACCATTTTAAGGATAAAAATGGCCGCCGAAACCGATTAAAGGGTCCCCGAAACTCTACGACCTATCCCTGAGTTAAAATGGCCGCCGATTTCGAAAATATGGACTATGAAGTTGTAACAAAGACCTTTTCTAGGATAAAAGTGGCTGCCGAATCCGATTAAAGGGTCCACGAAGCTCTCCGACCTTTCCCAGAGTTAAAAATTATCTCCGATTTTAAACAATACACCTTTTTGCCCTCACCGGCCAGTAAGGCCATTAAAACCATCATCGCCAAAAAGGGCGCTGAAGTCCAAAACGGCCTTTTCGAAAATGAGACCCTTAACGGCCTCCCTGTCTGGGGAGAGTCTAAATGGCAAATTTCAAAAAAGCCTTTTTTGCCCTCACAGGCCAGTAAGGCCGTTAAGAGCCTTATCGCCAAAAGGGCCGATGAGGTCCAAAACGGCCATTTTGGAAATGAAGCCCTTAACGGCCTTACTGGCCGGCGGGAGTCAAAATGGCATTTTTCAAAAAACCCCTTTTTTTCCTTCACAGGCCAGTTAGGCCGTTAAGAGCCTTATCGCCAAAAGGGCCGATGGGGTAGAAAAGGGCTATTTTTGAAATGAAGCCCTTAACGGCCTCACTGGCCGGCGGGAGTCAAAATGGCATTTTTCTAAAACGCCGTTTTTGCCCTCACAGTCCGGAAAGGCCGTTAAGACCCTCATTGCCAAAAGGGTCGATTGAGTCCAAAAGTGCCATTTTTGAAATGAAGCCCTTAACGGCCTAACTGGGAGGCTGGAGTCAAAATAGCTTTTTCAAAAAACGCCGTTTTTGCCATCACAGGCCAGTAAGGCCGTTAAGACCCTCATCGTCAAAACGGCCGATTGGGTCCACACCGGCCATTTTGGAAATGAAGCCCTTAACGGCCTTACTTTGCGGCGGTATACAAAATGACATTTTTCAAAAAACGCCCTTTTTGGCCTCACAGGCCAGTAAAGCCGTTAAGACCCTCATCGCCAAAAGTGCCGTCGGGGTCCAAAACAACCTTTGTGGAAATGAAGACCTTAACGTCCTCACTGGCCGGCGGGAGTCAAAATGGCATTTTTCAAAAAACGCCGTTTTTGCCCTCACAGGCCAATCAGACCGTTAAGAGCCTTATCGCCAAAAGGGCCGATGGGGTACAAAAGGGCCATTTTTGAAATGAACCCTTAACGGCCTCACTGGCCGGCGGGAGTAAAAATGGCATTTTTCAAAAAACGCCGTTTTGCGCTCACAGGCCAGAAAGGCCGTTAAGACCCTCATTGCCAAAAGGGTCGATTGAGTCTAAAAGGGCCATTTTTAAAATGAAGCCCTTAACGGCCTTACTGGGCGGCAGGAGTCAAAATGGCTTTTTTCAAAAAACGCCGTTTATGCCATCACAGGCCAGTAAGGCCGTTAAGACTCTGATCGTCAAAAGGTCCGATGGGGTCCAAAACGGCCATTTTGGAAATGAAGCCCTTAACGGCCTTACTGCGCTGCTGGAGACAAAATGGCTTTTTTCAAAAAACGCCGTTTTTGCCATCACAGGCCAGTAAGGCCGTTAAGACCCTCATCGTCAAAACGGCCTATGGCGACCATACCGGCCATTTTGGAAATGAAGCCCTTAACGGCCTTACTTGCCGGCGGTATACAAAATGACATTTTTCAAAAAACGCCCTTTTTGGCCTCACTGGCCAGTAAAGCCGTTAAGACCCTCAAAGCCAAAAGGGTCGATGAGGTCCAAAATAGTCTTTTTGGATATGAAGCCCTTAACGGCCTTAATGGCCAGCGGGAGTCAAAATGGCATTTTTCAAAAAACGCCGTTTTTGCATTCACAGGCCAGTAAGGCCGTTAAGACCCACATCGCCAAAAGTGCCGTCAGGGTCCAAAACGGCCTTTGTGGAAATGAAGACCTTAACGTCCTGATTGGCCTGTGAGGTCAAAATCGGCGTTTCTTGAAAAATAATATTTTGACTCCCACTAGCCAGTAAATCCGTTAAGGGACTCATTACCAAAAAGGCCGTTTTGGCCCTCAACGGCCATTTCTGGCAGAGGGTCTTAACGGCCTTTCCGGCCTATGAGGGCAAAAACGGCCTTTTTTCGAAATCGGTGGATATTTTTATCTCGGTGATAGGTCGTAGAGCTTCGCGGACCATTTAATCGGATTCAGCGGTCATTTTTCTCCTAGAAACGGTCTTTGTTATGGCTTCATAGCCCACATTTTCGAAATCGACGGCCATTTTTAACTCGGTGATAGGTCGTAGAGCTTCGAGGACATTTTAATCGCATTCAGCGGCCATTTTTATCCTAGAAATGGTCTTCGTTACGGCTTCACAGTCCATATTTTGGAAATCGTCGGCCATTTTTAGCTCGGGGATAGTTCGTAGAGCTTCGCGCACCCTTTAATCGGATTCTGCGGCCATTTTTATCCTAGAAATGGTCTTGGTTACGGCTTCATAGCCCATATTTTCGAAATCGGCGGTCATTTTTAACTCGGGGATAGGTCGTAGAGCTTCGCGGACCATTAAATCGGATTCGGCGGCCATTTTTCTCCTAGAAACGGTCCTTGTTACGGCTTCATAGCCCACATTTTCGAAATCGACGGCCATTTTTAACTCGGTGATAGGTCGTAGAGCTTCGGGGATATTTTAATCGCATTCAGCGGCCAATTTTATCCTAGAAATGGTCTTCGTTACGGCTTCACAGCCCATATTTTGGAAATCGTCGGCCATTTTTAGCTCATGGATAGTTCGTAGAGCTTCGCGGACCCTTTAATCGGATTAGGCGGCCATTTTTATCCTAGAAACGCTCTTTGTTACGGCTTCATAGCCCATATTTTCGATATCTACGGCTATTTTTATCTCGGTGATAGGTCGTAGAACTTCGGGGACCCTTTAATCGGATTCAGCGGCCATTTTTATCCTAGAAATGGTCTTTGTTACGGCTTCATAGCCCATATTTTCGAAATCGGCGGCCATTTTTAACTCGGGGATAGGTCGTAGAGCTTCGGGGACCCTTTAACCAAATTTGGCGGCCATTTTTATCCTAGAAACGGTCTTCGTTACGGCTTCATAGCTCATATTTTGGAAATCGGCGGCCATTTTTAGCTCGGGGATAGTTCGTAGAGCTTCAGGGAGCCTTTAATCGGTTTATGCGGCCATTTTTATTCTAGAAACGGTCTTCGTTACGGTTTCATAGCCCATATTTTGAAAATCGGCGGCCATTTTTAGCTCATGGATAGTTCGTAGAGCTTCGGGGACCCTTTAATCGGTTTAGGCGGCCATTTTTATCCTAGAAACGGTCTTCGTTACGGCTTCATAGCCCATATTTTCGAAATCGACGGCTATTTTTATATCGGTGATAGGTCGTAGAGCTTCGGGGACCCTTTAATCGGATTCAGCGGCCATTTTTATCCTAGAAACCGTCTTCGTTACGGCTTCATAGCCCATATTTTCGAAATCGGCGGCCATTTTTAACTCAGGGATAGGTCATAGAGCTTCGGGGACCCTTTAATCGGATTAGGCGGCCATTTTTATCCTAGAAACTGTCTTCGGTACGGCTTCATAGCCCATATTTTCGAAATCTGCGGCCATTTCTATGTCGGTGAAAGGTCATGGAGCTTCGGGGACCCTTTAATCGGATTCAGTGGCCATTTTTATCCTAGAAACGGTCTTCGTTACGGCTTCATAGCCCATATTTTCGAAATCGGCGGCCATTTTTAACTCAGGGATAGGTCGTAGAGCTTCGGGGACCCTTTAATCGGATTAGGCGGCCATTTTATCCTAGAAACTGTCTTTGGTATGGCTTCATAGCCCATATTTCGAAATCGGCGGCCATTTATATCTCGTTGATAGGTCGTGGAGCTTCGGGGAGCATTTAATCGGATTCAGCGGCCATTTTTATCCTAGAAATGGTCTTTGTTACGGCTTCATAGCCCATATTTTCGAAATCGGCGGCTATTTTTAACTCGGGGATAGGTCGTAGAGCTTCGGGGACCCTTTAACCAAATTTGGCGGCCATTTTTATCCTAGAAACGGTCTTCGTTACGGCTTCATAGCTCATATTTTGGAAATCGGCGGCCATTTTTAGCTCGGGGATAGTTCGTAGAGCTTCGGGGAGCCTTTAATCGGATTAGGCGGCCATTTTTATCCTAGAAACGGTCTTCGTTACGGTTTCATAGCCCATATTTTGAAAATCGGCGGCCATTTTTAGCTCATGGATAGTTCGTAGAGCTTCGGGGACCCTTTAATCGGTTTAGGCGGCCATTTTTATCCTAGAAACGGTCTTCGTTACGGCTTCATAGCCCATATTTTCGAAATCGGTGGATATTTTTATATCAGTGATAGGTCGTAGAGCTTCGGGGACCCTTTAATCGGATTCAGCGGCCATTTTTATCCTAGAAACCGTCTTAGTTATGGCTTCATAGCCCATATTTTCGAAATCGGCGGCCATTTTTAACTCGGGGATAGGTCATAGAGCTTTGGGGACATTTTAATCGGATTAGGCGGCCATTTTTATCCTAGAAATGGTCTTCGTTACGGCTTCACAGCCCATATTTTGGAAATCATCGGCCATTTTTAGCTCGGGGATAGTTCGTAGAGCTTCGCGCACCCTTTAATCGGATTCTGCGGCCATTTTTATCCTAGAAATGGTCTTGGTTACGGCTTCATAGCCCATATTTTCGAAATCGGCGGTCATTTTTAACTCGGGGATAGGTCGTAGAGCTTCGCGGACCATTAAATCGGATTCGGCGGCCATTTTTCTCCTAGAAACGGTCCTTGTTACGGCTTCATAGCCCACATTTTCGAAATCGACGGCCATTTTTAACTCGGTGATAGGTCGTAGAGCTTCGGGGATATTTTAATCGCATTCAGCGGCCAATTTTATCCTAGAAATGGTCTTCGTTACGGCTTCACAGCCCATATTTTGGAAATCGTCGGCCATTTTTAGCTCATGGATAGTTCGTAGAGCTTCGCGGACCCTTTAATCGGATTAGGCGGCCATTTTTATCCTAGAAACGGTCTTCGTTACGGTTTCATAGCCCATATTTTGAAAATCGGCGGCCATTTTTAGCTCATGGATAGTTCGTAGAGCTTCGGGGACCCTTTAATCGGTTTAGGCGGCCATTTTTATCCTAGAAACGGTCTTCGTTACGGCTTCATAGCCCATATTTTGGAAATCGACGGCTATTTTTATATCGGTGATAGGTCGTAGAGCTTCGGGGACCCTTTAATCGGATTCAGCGGCCATTTTTATCCTAGAAACCGTCTTCGTTACGGCTTCATAGCCCATATTTTCGAAATCGGCGGCCATTTTTAACTCAGGGATAGGTCATAGAGCTTCGGGGACCCTTTAATCGGATTAGGCGGCCATTTTTATCCTAGAAACTGTCTTCGGTATGGCTTCATAGCCCATATTTTCGAAATCTGCGGCCATTTCTATGTCGGTGAAAGGTCATGGAGCTTCGGGGACCCTTTAATCGGATTCAGTGGCCATTTTTATCCTAGAAACGGTTTTCGTTACGGCTTCATAGCCCATATTTTCGAAATCGGCGGCCATTTTTAACTCAGGGATAGGTCGTAGAGCTTCGGGGACCCTTTAATCGGATTAGGCGGCCATTTTATCCTAGAAACTGTCTTTGGTATGGCTTCATAGCCCATATTTCGAAATCGGCGGCCATTTATATCTCATTGATAGGTCGTGGAGCTTCGGGGAGCATTTAATCGGATTCAGCGGCCATTTTTATCCTAGAAATGGTCTTTGTTACGGCTTCATACATAGCCCATATTTTCGAAATCGGCGGCTATTTTTAACTCGGGGATAGGTCGTAGAGCTTCGGGGACCCTTTAACCAAATTTGGCGGCCATTTTTATCCTAGAAACGGTCTTCGTTACGGCTTCATAGCTCATATTTTGGAAATCGGCGGCCATTTTTAGCTCGGGGATAGTTCGTAGAGCTTCGGGGAGCCTTTAATCGGATTAGGCGGCCATTTTTATCCTAGAAACGGTCTTCGTTACGGTTTCATAGCCCATATTTTGAAAATCGGCGGCCATTTTTAGCTCATGGATAGTTCGTAGAGCTTCGGGGACCCTTTAATCGGTTTAGGCGGCCATTTTTATCCTAGAAACGGTCTTCGTTACGGCTTCATAGCCCATATTTTAGAAATCGACGGCTATTTTTATATCAGTGATAGGTCGTAGAGCTTCGGGGACCCTTTAATCGGATTCAGCGGCCATTTTTATCCTAGAAACCGTCTTAGTTACGGCTTCATAGCCCATATTTTCGAAATCGGCGGCCATTTTTAACTCAGGGATAGGTCATAGAGCTTCGGGGACCCTTTAATCGGATTAGGCGGCCATTTTTATCCTCGAAACTGTCTTCGGTATGGCTTCATAGCCCATATTTTCGAAATCGGCGGCCATTTCTATGTCGGTGAAAGGTCGTAGAGCTTCGGGGACCTTTTAATCGCATTCAGCGGCCCTTTTTACCCTAGAAATGGTCTTCGCTACGGCTTCACAGCCCATATTTTGGAAATCGGCGGCCATTTTTAGCTCGCGGATCGTTCGTAGAGCTTCGGGGACCCTTTAATCGGATTCGGCGGCCATTTTTATCCTAGAAATGGTCTTTGTTACGGCTTCATAGCCCATATTTTCGAAATCGGCGGTCATTTTTAACTCGGGGATAGGTCGTAGAGCTTCGCGGACCATATAATCGGATTCGGCGGCCATTTTTCTCCTAGAAACGGTCTTTGTTACGGCTTCATAGCCCACATTTTCGATATCGACGGCCATTTTTAACTCGGTGATAGGTCGTAGAGCTTCCGGGACCCTTTAATCGCATTCAGCGGCCCTTTTTACCCTAGAAATGGTCTTCGCTACGGCTTCACAGCCCATATTTTGGAAATCGTCGGCCATTTTTAGCTCGCGGATCGTTCGTAGAGCTTCGGGGACCCTTTAATCGGATTCGGCGGCCATTTTTATCCTAGAAATGGTCTTAGTTACGGCTTCATAGCCCATATTTTCGAAATCGGCGGCCATTTTTAACTCAGGGATAGGTCATAGAGCTTCGGGGACCCTTTAATCGGATTAGGCGGCCATTTTTATCCTCGAAACTGTCTTCGGTATGGCTTCATAGCCCATATTTTCGAAATCGGCGGCCATTTCTATATCGGTGAAAGGTCGTAGAGCTTCGGGGACCTTTTAATCGCATTCAGCGGCCCTTTTTACCCTAGAAATGGTCTTCGCTATGGCTTCACAGCCCATATTTTGGAAATCGGCGGCCATTTTTAGCTCGCGGATCGTTCGTAGAGCTTCGGGGACCCTTTAATCGGATTCGGCGGCCATTTTTATCCTAGAAATGGTCTTTGTTACGGCTTCATAGCCCATATTTTCGAAATCGGCGGTCATTTTTAACTCGGGGATAGGTCGTAGAGCTTCGCGGACCATATAATCGGATTCGGCGGCCATTTTTCGTCTAGAAACGGTCTTTGTTACGGCTTCATACTCCACATTTTCGATATTGACGGCCATTTTTAACTCGGTGATAGGTCGTAGAGCTTCGGGGACCTTTTAATCGCATTCAGCGGCCATTTTACACTAGAAATGGTCTTCGTTACGGCTTCACAGCCCATATTTTGGAAATCGTCGGCCATTTTTAGCTCTCGGATCATTCGTAGAGCTTCGGGGACCTTTTATCGGATTAGGCGGCCATTTTTATCCTAGAAACTCTCTTCGTTACGGCTTCATAGCCCACATTTTCGATATCTACGGCTATTTTTACCTCGGTGATAGGTCGTAGAGCTTCAGGGACCCTTTAATCGGATTCAGCGGCCATTTTTATCCTAGAAATGGTCTTTGTTACGGCTTCATAGCCCATATTTCCGAAATCGGCGGCCATTTTTAACTCGGGGATAGGTCGTAGAGCTTCGGGGACCCTTTCACCAAATTTGGCGGCCATTTTTATCCTAGAAACGGTCTTCGTTACGGCTTCATAGCTCATATTTTGGAAATCGGCGGCCATTTTTAGCTCGGGGATAGTTCGTAGAGCTTCGGGGAGCCTTTAATCGGATTAGGCGGCCATTTTTATCCTAGAAACGGTCTTCGTTACGGCTTCATAGGCCATATTTTGGAAATCAGCGGCCATTTTTAGCTCGTGGATAGTTCGTAGAGCTTCGGGGACCCTTTAATCGGATTAGGCGGCCATTTTTATCCTAGAAACGGTCTTCGTTACGGCTTCATAGCCCATATTTTCGAAATCGGCGGTCATTTTTAACTCGGGGATAGGTCGTAGAGCTTCGCGGACCCTTTAATCGGATTCGGCGGCCATTTTTCTTCTAGAAACGGTCTTTGTTACGGCTTCATAGCCCACATTTTCCAAATCGACGGCCATTTTTAACTCAGTTATAGGTCGTAGAGCTTCGGGGACCTTTTAATCGCATTCAGCGGCCATTTTTATCGTAGAAATGGTCTTCGTTACGGCTTCACAGCCCATATTTTGGAAATCGTCGGCCATTTTTAGCTCGGGGATAGTTCGTAGAGCTTTGGGGACCCTTTAATCGGATTAGGCGGCCATTTTTATACTAGGAACGGTCTTCGTTACGGCTTCATAGCCCACATTTTCGAAATCGACGCCATTTTTATCTCGGTGATAGGTCGTAGACCTTCGGGGACCTTTTAATCGGATTCAGCGGCAATTTTTATCCTAGAAATGGTCTTTGATACGGCTTCATAGCCCATATTTTCGAAATCGGCATCCATTTTTAACTCGGGAATAGGTCGTAGAGCTTCGGGGACCCTTTAATTGCATTAGGCGGCCATTTTTATCCTAGAAGCGGTCTTCGGTACTCCTTCATAGCCCACATTTTCGAAATAGGCGGCCATTTTTTACTCGGTGAGATTTCGTAGAGCTTCAGGGACCCTTTATTCGGATTCGGCGGCCATTTTTATCCTAGTAACGGTTTTCAGTACCGCTTTATAGCCCATATTTTCGAAATCAGCGGCCATTTTTATCTCGGTGAAAGGTCATAGAACTTCGGGGACCCTTTAATCGGATTCGGCGGCCATTTTCATCCTCGAAACGGTCTTCGGTACGACTTCATAGCCCATATTTTCGAAATCGGCGGCCATTTTTATTTTTGTGATAGGTCATAGAGCTTCAGGGCCCCTTTAATCGAATTTGGCGGCCATTTTTAACTCGGGGATAGATCGCAGAGCTTCGGGGACCCTTAATTTGGATTCGGCGGCAATTTTTCTCCTCTAAACGGTCTTCGTTACAACTTCATAGTCCATATTTTCGAAATCATCGGCCATTTTTAAGTCGGGGATAGGTCGTAGAGCTTAGGGGACCCTTTAATCCGGTTCAGTGGCCATTTTTATCCTAGAAATGGACTTCGGTACAGCTTCATAGCCCATATTTTCGAAATCGGCGGCCATTTTTATTTCGGCGATAGGTCGTAAACCTTCTGGGACCTTTTAATCGGATTCAGCGGCCATTTTTATCCTAGAAACGGTCTTCGGTACGCTTCATAGCCCATATTTTCGAGATGGGCGGCCACTTTATCTCGGTGATAGGTCATTGAGCTTCAGGGACCCTATAATCAGATTCGTCGGCCATTTTTATCCTAGAAATGGTCTTCGTCACGGCTTCATAGCCCATATTTTCGAAATCAGCGGCCCTTTTTAAGTCGGGGATAGGTCGTGGAGCTTCGGGGACCCTTTAATCGGATTCAGCGGCCATTTTTATCCTGGAAATGGACTTGGGTACGGCTTCATAGCCCATATTTTCGAAATCGGCGGCCATTTTTATCTCGCCGATAGGTCGTAAACCTTCGGGGACACTTTAATCAGATTCAGCGGCCATTTTTATCCTAGAAACGGTCTTGGGTACGGCTTCATAGCCCAAATTTTCGAAATCGGGGGCCATTTTTAACTCAGGGATAGGTCGTGGAGCTTCGGGGACCCTTTAATCGGATTAGGCGGCCATTTTTATCCTAGAAACGGTCTTGGTTACAACTTCATAGCCCATATTTTCGAAATCAGCGGCCATTTTTAAGTCGGGGATAGGTCGTAGAGCTTCGGGGACCCTTTAAGCGGATTCAGCGGCCATTTTTATCCTAGAAATGGACTTCGGTATGACTTCATAGCCCATATTTTCGAAATCGGCGGCCATTTTTATCTCGGTATTAGGTCGTAGGGCTTCGGATACCCTTTAATCGGATTCAGCGGCCATTTTTATCCTAGAAACGGTCTTCGGTACGGCTTCATAGCCCATATTTTCGAAATCAGCGGCCATTTTTATCTCGGTGATAGGTCGTACAGCTTCAGGGACCCTTTAATCGGATTCGGCGGCCATTTTTATCCTAGAAATGGTCTTCCTTACGGCTTCATAGCCCATATTTTCGAAACCAGCGGCAATATTTAACTCGGGGATAGGTCGTAGAGCTTCGGGGACCCTTTAATCGGATTAGACGGCCATTTTTATCCTAGGAACGGTCTTCGTTACGGCTTCATAGCCCACATTTTCGAAATCGACGGCCATTTTTATCTCGGTGATAGGTCGTAGACCTTCGGGGACCTTTTAATCGGATTCAGCGGCTATTTTTATCCTAGAAATGGTCTTCGATACGGCTTCATAGCCCATATTTTCGAAATCGGCATCCATTTTTAACTCGGGAATAGGTCGTAGAGCTTCGGGGACCCTTTAATTGGATTAGGCGGCCATTTTTATCCTAGAAACTGTCTTCGGTATGGCTTTGTACCCCACATTTTCGAAATCGGCGGCCATTTTTAGCACGGGGATAAGTCGTAGAGCTTCGGGGACCCTTTAATCGGATTAGGCGGCTATTTTTATCTTAGCAATTGTCTTCGGTAAGGCTTCATAGCCTACATTTTCGAAATGGGCGGCCATTTTTATCTCCGTGATAGGTCGTAGAGCTTCGGGGACCCTTTAATCGGATTCAGGGGCCATTTTTATCCTAGAAATGGTCTTCGTCACGGCTTCGTAGCCCATATTTTCGAAATCGGCGGCCATTTTTAGCTCGGGGATAGTTCGTAGAGCTTCGGGGACCCTTTAATCGGATTAGGCGGCCATTTTTATCCTAGAAACGGTCTTCGAAATGGCTTTATAGCCCACATTTTCGAAAGCAGCGGTCATTTTTATTTCGGTGATAGGTCGTAGAGCTTCGGGGACCTTTTGATCGGATTCAGCGGCCATTTTTATCCTAGAAATGGTCTTCGTCAAGGTTTCATAGCCCATATTTTGGAAATCGGCGGCCATTTTTATCACGGGGATAGGTCGTAGAGCTTCGGGGACCCTTTAATCGGATTAGGCGGCTATTTTTATCCTAGCAATTGTCTTCGGTAAGGCTTCATAGCCTACATTTTCGAAATCGGCGGCCATTTTTATCTCCGTGATAGGTCGTAGAGCTTCGGGGACCCTTTAATCGGTTTCAGGGGCCATTTTTATCCTAGAAATGGTCTTCGTTACGGCTTCGTAGCCCATATTTTCAAAATCGGCATCCATTTTTAACTCTGGGATAGATCGTAGAGCTTCGGGTACCCTTTAATCGGATTCAGCTGCCATTGTTATCCTAGAAACGGTCTTCGGTACGCTTCATAGCCCATATTTTCGAAATGGGCGAACATTTTATCTCGGTGATAGGTCGTAGAGCTTCAAGGACCCTATAATCTGATTCGGCGGCCATTTTTATCCTAGAAATGGTCTTCGTTAGGGCGTCATAGCCCATATTTTCAAAATCAGCGGCCATTTTTAACTCGGGGATAGGTCTTCGATCTTCGGGGACCCTTTATTTGTATTCGGCGGCAATTTTTATCTAGGTGATAGGTCGTAGAGTTTCGGGGACCCATTAATCGGATTCGGCGGCCATTTTTATCCTAGAAACGGTTTTCGGTACGGCTTCATAGCCAATATTTTCGAAATCGACGGCCATTTTTAACTCGGGGATAGGTCTTCGATCTTCAGAGAACCTTTATTTGTATTCGGCGGCCCTTTTTATCCTAGAAGCGGTCTTCGGTACTCCTTCATAGCCCACATTTTCGAAATAGGCGGCCATTTTTTACTCGGTGAGAGTTCGTAGAGCTTCAGGGACCCTTTATTCGGATTCGGCGGCCATTTTTATCCTAGTAACGGTCTTCGGTACCGCTTCATAGCCCATATTTTCGAAATCAGCGGCCATTTTTATCTCGGTGAAAGGTCATAGAACTTCGGGGACCCTTTAATCGGATTCGGCGGCCATTTTCATCCTCGAAACGGTCTTCGGTACGACTACATAGCCCATATTTTCGAAATCGGCGGCCATTTTTATTTTTGTGATAGGTCATAGAGCTTCAGGGCCCCTTTAATCGAATTTGGCGGCCATTTTTAACTCGGGGATAGATCGCAGAGCTTCGGGGACCCTTAATTCGGATTCGGCGGCAATTTTTCTCCTCTAAACGGTCTTCGTTACAACTTCATAGTCCATATTTTCGAAATCATCGGCCATTTTTAAGTCGGGGATAGGTCGTAGAGCTTAGGGGACCCTTTAATCCGGTTCAGTGGCCATTTTTATCCTAGAAATGGACTTCGGTACAGCTTCATAGCCCATATTTTCGAAATCGGCGGCCATTTTTATTTCGGCGATAGGTCGTAAACCTTCTGGGACCTTTTAATCGGATTCAGCGGCCATTTTTATCCTAGAAACGGTCTTCGGTACGCTTCATAGCCCATATTTTCGAGATGGGCGGCCACTTTATCTCGGTGATAGGTCATTGAGCTTCAGGGACCCTATAATCAGATTCGTCGGCCATTTTTATCCTAGAAATGGTCTTCGTCACGGCTTCATAGCCCATATTTTCGAAATCAGCGGCCCTTTTTAAGTCGGGGATAGGTCGTGGAGCTTCGGGGACCCTTTAATCGGATTCAGCGGCCATTTTTATCCTGGAAATGGACTTGGGTACGGCTTCATAGCCCATATTTTCGAAATCGGCGGCCATTTTTATCTCGCCGATAGGTCGTAAACCTTCGGGGACACTTTAATCAGATTCAGCGGCCATTTTTATCCTAGAAACGGTCTTGGGTACGGCTTCATAGCCCAAATTTTCGAAATCGGGGGCCATTTTTAACTCAGGGATAGGTCGTGGAGCTTCGGGGACCCTTTAATCGGATTAGGCGGCCATTTTTATCCTAGAAACGGTCTTGGTTACAACTTCATAGCCCATAATTTCGAAATCAGCGGCCATTTTTAAGTCGGGGATAGGTCGTAGAGCTTCGGGGACCCTTTAAGCGGATTCAGCGGCCATTTTTATCCTAGAAATGGACTTTGGTATGACTTCATAGCCCATATTTTCGAAATCGGCGGCCATTTTTATCTCGGTGTTAGGTCGTAGGGCTTCGGGTACCCTTTAATCGGATTAGACGGCCATTTTTATCCTAGAAACGGTCTTCTTTACAACTTCATAGCCCATATTTTCGAAATCGGCGACCATTTTTATCTTATTGATAGGTCGTAGAGCTTCAGGGACCCTTTATTCGGATTCAGCGGCAATTTTTATCCTAGAAACGGTCTTCGGTACGGCTTGACAGCCAATATTTTTGAAATCGTTGGTCTTTTTTAACTCGGGGATAGATCGTAGAATTTCGGGGACCCTTTAATCGGATTCGGCGGCCATTTTTATCCTAGAAACGGTTTTCGGTACGGCTTCATAGCCCATATTTTCGAAATTGGCGGCCATTTTTATCTCGGTGTTAGGTCGTAGAGCTTCAGGGACCCTTTAATCGGATTCGGCTGCCATTTTTATCCTAGAAATGGTCTTCGTTAGGGCTTCATAGCCCATATTTTCGAAATCGGCGGCCATTTTTAACTCAGGAATAGGTCGTAGAGCTTCGGGGACCCTTTAATCGGATTAGGTGGCCATTTTTATCCTAGAAATGGTCTTCGTTACAACTTCATAGCCCACATTTTCGAAATCGGCGAAAATTTTTATCTTGTTGATGGGTCGTAGAGCTTCGGCAGACCTGCCAAGTCTCACGCATCTGGCGTGAGACACACGCATTTGACCGTCATGTCACGCTCACACGCATATCTGTGCCAGATCTCACGCCTTTTCCTGATTCTCACTCACTGTCACACTCACTCTAGTCTCCCCAGCAGGCAGATCAGCCATACAGGCTGATGGGGCTATTCCTTGGCTGTGGAGTATATATCTTTAAATTCTTGTCGATGATCTATCCGTATCCCATTTATTATGACTTATAGACCCATGATCTAGCAGTAATCCGTAAGCGCAGCGGTGCTTTCTCCTCCATTTTTAATTGACGACGTAATGTATGGTATTAGCCATCTAATGTTAACAGTAAGGGTATTGAGGAAAATGTACGCGAGCGTAGCGAGCGAATTTTTTTTTGAAATCTCACGCATTTTTGGGCGGTCTCACTCATTTCTTGAGAAAGTCTCACGCATGCTCTAAGCCTAGCCTTGGCAGGTCTGCTTCGGGGACCTTTATTCAGATTCTGTGGCCATTTTTATCCTAGAAACAGTCTTCGGTATGGCTTCATAGCCCATATTTTCGAAATCGGCGGCCATTTTTATCTCGGTGATAGGTCGTAAAGCTTCAGGGACCCTTTAATCGGATTCAGCAGCCATTTTTATCCAAGAAACGGTCTTCGGTACGGCTTCATAGCCCATATTTTCGAAATCAGCGGCCATATTTAACTCGGGGATAGGTAGTAGAGCTTCGGGAACCCTTTAATCGGTTAAGGCGGCCATTTTATCCTAGAAACGGTTTTCGGTACGGCTTCATAGCCCATATTTTCGAAATAGGCGGCCATTTTTAACTCGGTGATAGGTCTTAGATCTTCGGGGACCTTTTATTTGTATTCGGCGGCCATTTTTATCCCAGAAACTATCTTCAGTACGGCTTCATAGCCCATATTTTCGAAATAGGCGGCAATGTTTAATTCACGTATAGGTCTTAGATCTTTGGGGACTCTTTATTCGTATTCAGGGGCCATTTTTATCCTAGAAATGGACTTCGGTACGGCTTCATAGCCCATATTTTAGAAATTGGTGGCCATTTTTAACACGGAGATAGGTAGTAGAGCTTCAGGGACCCTTTAAACGGATTCAGCGGCCATTTTATCCGATGAACGGTCTTCAATACGGCTTCAGAGCCCATATGTTCGAAATCGGCGGCCATTTTTAACTTGGGGACAGTTCGTAAAGCTTCGGAGACCCTTTAATCGATTTTGGTGGCCATTTTTATCCTAGGAACGGACTGGTACAGCTTCATAGCCCATACTTTCAATTTCAGCAGCTATTTTTAACTCCGAGATAGGTCGTAGAGTCTCAGGGACCCTTTAATCTGGTTTGGCGGCCATTTTTATCCTTGAAATGGTCTTCGGTACGGCTTCATAGCCCATATTTTCAAAATCAGTGGCCATTTTTCACTCCTAGATAGGTGGTAGAGCTTCGGAGACCCTTAAATCACGTTTGGTGGCTATTTTTATCCTAGGAACGGTCTTCGATATGACTTCATGCCCCATATTTTCGAAATTGGCAGCCATTTTTAATATGTGGATAGGTAGTAGAGCATTGGGACCCTTAAATCGTGTTCGGCGGCCATTTTTATCCTAGGAACGGTCTTTGGTATGGCTTCATGCCCATATTTTCGAAATCGACGGCCATTTTTAACTCGGAGATAGGTCGTAGAGCTCCAGGGACCCTTAATTTGGGTATGTCATTTATTTTTACCCTCGGAAGAGTCTTTGTTAGAGCTGCATAGACCAAACTTTTACAATTGGCGGCCATTTTTATTTACAGACAGGTCGTAGAGCTTTTGGGACCCTTTAATCGAGTACGGCGGCCATTTTTACCATTGGTAAAGTCTTCTGTACGGCTTCATAGCCCAAAGTTTGGAAATTGGTGGCCATTTTTACTCGGAAATAAGTTGTAAAACTTCGGGGACCCTTAAATTCAGGTTTGGCTACACAACTACTACATACAACTAGTACATACAACTAGTACTACAACTAGTACTACAACTAGGACATACAACTAGTACACACAACTATATAGTACTACTACTAGTACACACAACTATTACATACAACTAGTTAACCATTTTATTATAATACGATAATTATACAATAATATGACTCTATATAGATAATAGATTTATAGTTGGATAAGTTTATGTCCCAGAATTTGTTACCTCGATGATGTCTGGTACACTTAGCTTTTTGGATTAGTGTCTGGATCCCCTTAGGTATGTCACGGCAGATCGCAGTAGTGACAAATTGAGCATACATCTCATCCAGTAGATTGTAGTTGCGTATGGTTGCTTCTTCTTTTCTGAAATCATCTGTGCTAATCGTTTCTAATCGTTTGTACATACAACTAGTACATACAACTACTACATAGAACTAGTGAATACAAATAGTAAATTCAACTAGTACATACAACTAGTACATACAACTAGTATCTAGCACATACAACTAGAACATATATACATTATAGTTCATACAACTATAGTACATATAACTAGTACAAACAACAACTATATATAACTATTACATAAAAAGGACATACATCTAATACATACAACTAGTGCATACAACTAGTAAATACAACTAGTACACACAACTAGTACATAAAACTAGTACATACAAGTAGTAGACACAACTACAATACAATACAACTAGAACCTACCTAGTACCTTACATAACTAGCACAAGAATCAACAACTAGTATATACAACTAGTATATACAACTAGTACATACAACTAGTACATACTACTAGTTCATAGAACGAGTACATAATACTAGAACACACAACTTGTATATGTAACTAGTACATAACTTGTACATGCAACTATATACTACATACAACTTCTACATACAACTTCTACATACAACTTGACCTACAATTAGTAAATATAACTAGAGCTAGTACATATAACTAGTGCATACAACTAGTACAAACAATTAGTACATACAACTAGTACATGCAACTAGTACATACAACTAGTACATGACAAATAGTACACACAACTAGTACATACAATTAGCACATACAACTACAACATTCAACTAATACCTATAATTAGTAAATTTAACTTGTACTAGTACATACAACTAGTAAATATGACCAGTACTAGTACATACAACTAGTTATTAGAACTAGTACATGCAACTAGTACATAACTAATACACACAGTTAATACATACAAATAGTACACACAACTAGTACATACAACTAGCATATACATAGTACATACAACTAGTACATAAAACTAGTTCATGCAATTAGAACATACAAGTACTATATACATACAACTAATATATAGAAATATTAAAAATTTTCTACAAAAATAGTGAAGATGTAGGGATGGCATAAAAAGTAGAGAAACAAGAAAGGGATGTTACACAGTGAAGCATTAGCTGTGCATGAATCATACAACACCCTTGCTTGTAGGATTCATGTATAGCTAATGCTTCACTGTGTAACATCCCTTTCTTGTTTCTCTACTTTTTATGCCATCCCTACATCTTCACTATTTTTGTAGAAAATTTTTAATATTTCTAGTTTCTGTACTTTTTATGGAGCATGGGCTAGGAATTAGATTCATATAATTAAAATCATTTTGGTTTCGCAATCTTCGACTGATTATGACGTCATTAAAATGGCGACTTTATTGAGGCCTTGACTCTAGGGTCATGAAAACCGCCATGCTCAATAATAGCGTTATCGCTCTCGCTTCTACAAAAGAATACAGCTCGGAAAATTTGCAGTAGTTTCGTGTAACAATTAGTCCAAAAGCTTATATAGTTTTTTAGTTATGGCTGACGAAGAAGAATAAGAAGAAGAAGAATATGAAGAAGACGAAAATGGGAATTTTTAAAGTTTATTATTTCGCCAGCGGGACATATTCGCTTGCCTTTAAGGTCTATTTAGAGTATGTATATTGTATATTTAGCTATACATAGCCTTGTTTTGTCGATTTTCGGCCTATTTCGGGATTTCGCTGCTATACCAATGTATGGGGAAAACGAAAAAAACCGTGTCATCCCTACATAGGGAGTACTACCGTACTCCCTGATAAAACTGATACCTACAACTAGTAAATATAACTTGTACTAGTAGATACAACTAATTCATACAACTATTACATTCAACTAGTACATACAACTAGAACCTACCTAGTACCTTACATAACTAGCACAAGAATCAACAACTAGTGTATACAACTAGTACATACTACTAGTTCATAGAACGAGTACATAATACTAGAACACACAACTTGTATATGCAACTAGTACATAACTTGTACATGCAACTACTACATACAACTTCTACATACAACTTCTACATACAACTAGACCTACAATTAGTAAATATAACTAGAGCTAGTACATATAACTAGTGCATACAACTAGTACAAACAATTAGTACATACAACTAGTACATGACAAATAGTACACACAACTATTACATACAATTAGCACATACAACTAGTACATTCAACTAGTACAGTGAATCCTCGGTTATCCGAATCCCATTGGTCAAATGGCACAAAAATTTTATTCAGATAAGTGAAAATTTCGGATAAGTGAAATACAATCAAATATGTAGAACCGTAGAACGATTTCTTTGGACGATCAAGCACGCCAACAAAACACGTATAGATCAGTTTAATGATTGTATAACATTCTATAACATTGTACAAATACATATGCATGTGCTCATACATACATTTACTTTTGTAGCATCTCTAGTAAGGTCCTCTGTTTTAGGGACTCTCCTCGTTTACGGACTGCGAGGGCATGGTGTTCTCTCAACATGCATGTGTTGTATGGATTTACTTCAGGCTGGTATTCAAGCCATGTGAGGCACTTCTCAATCATATGAGCTGCCAGTTGGAGACAGGACAGACATTCGATTCTCCTTCCTCTGGTTCAGGCTCATCTTCCTGGTCAGGCACTTGCTCTGAGAGAACATGGTCACTGATTTTATCATCTGTAATCAGCTGAAAGCCAGGATCATTGGAATCACTGTTAAGCCAGGAACTTATCTCATTTTCATCCATACTGTATCCCAACTCCTGAAATTCATGTATAAATTCTTGCACATCTTCCTCTCCTTCAGTCTGATCTTCACTCTCCTTTGGTTCTTGAATAGGCATGATCTTTCTCCACGACTTGCGTAGTGTGGATTCTTTGATTTCACCCCATGACTCTGCGATTAGCTCTGTGACAATTTTCATATTCAATGACTTCAGGAAATCAATGAGAGATACGCCATTCTCATCTTCTATCAATAGCCTTCGTAACAATTTCTTCTTGTAGTGGCACTTGAGTGCCATATGTACCCCTTGATCCATTGGTTGAAACAAGGAAGTGAAATTTGTTGGCAAGTAAAGGGCTGTGATCTTTCCATCATCACTAATGAGGGCTTCTTCACTGGGGTTGGCAGGGCAATTATCCAGCACCAGAACAGCTTTTGGTTCAAAGCCAAGAGAAGAGAGCTCTTTGCGTACTGTAGGGATGAATGAGTTGTGAAACCAGGCATGAAAAATCTAGGAGCTCTTCCATGCACTTTTCTGGCCACAGTACTCCACAGGAAGGAAGTCCATCCTCAAACCCCTAAAACACCTTGGGTGTTTTGCTTTTCCGTTAACCTGGAGAGGTAACTTGATGGTGCCTGTAGCATTTGCACAGGCATTGATTGTGACTCTCTCTTTGCTCAGCTTTCTTCCATCAGCAGAGTGCTCAAAGGAAGCAGCTAGTGTCTTGTCTGAAAACAAGCGAAAGTTAAGTCCAGTCTAATCACAATTGAAAATTTGATTGAGAGTAAGCTGGGGCTCTTCAACGAATTCCCTGAAAGATGTGACGAAAGCTGCACTTGCTTCTGTATCAGCAGATAATTTCTCACCTTCAAGGGACAAGTTGCATATTCCGTGCCTCTTGCAGAACCTCCATTGCCAACCTGTACTTCCAGAGAAAGTTGACTCTTCACCGCACATCTTCTTGTGCAGCTGGACAGCTTTTTCACACAATATCGGGCCTGAGATAGGTATAACCTCCATCCGCTTTTGTTTGAACCATAAGTAGACGGCCTTATCATGCTGTTCGTCATCTCAGACCTTCGTTACTTTTACCTTTTTACTAATACCCATGTTGTGCATCTCCTGGTTGAAGCAAAGGATCTTATCCCGCTTCTTCTTAATATCCAAGACTGTGTCCTTTCCAATGCCATAGCGTTCGGCAATAACGTTAGCAGAGCTGCTCTCTAGCTGCTTTATGATGGCCAATTTCTCTTCAATACTTAAAACTGTTCTCTTTCGCTTAGGCTTCGCAGCGTTAGTAGACTCCGTCATCCTTGATCGAGCAAAAAACTTTAGCACGACTGAAACGTGTCACATTCGCATACGTTGGTATAATAATTGCATAATCCACGTGTCATGTGCAAGGTAATTTTGTGATCAAGATAATCGAGGATTCAAAGTACATACAGCTAGGACAAACAGCTAAGACATAGAACTAGTACATACACCTACTATATATAACTAGTAAATACACATATACCTTGTAATTATAAATAGTATATACAACTAGTACATAAAACTAGAAACTAGTACATACAACTAGTTCATAGAACGAGTACATAATACTAGAAATTACAACTTGTATGGCGGCCATTTTTATCCTAGAAACGGTCTTCGTTACGGCTTCATAGCCCATATTTTCGAAATCGACGGCTATTTTTATATCGGTGATAGGTCGTAGAGCTTCGGGGACCCTTTAATCGGATTCAGCGGCCATTTTTATCCTAGAAACGGTCTTCGTTACGGCTTCATAGCCCATATTTTCGAAATCGGCGGCCATTTTTAACTCAGGGATAGGTCGTAGAGCTTCGGGGTCCCTTTAATCGGATTAGGCGGCCATTATTATCCTAGAAAATGTCTTCGGTATGCCTTCATAGCCCATATTTTCGAAATCGGCGGCCATTTTTATCTCGTTGAAAGGTCGTGGAGCTTCGGGGACCCTTTAATCGGATTCGACTAGTTCATGCGACTAGTCCATACAACTGGTACATAGCACTAATACATAGAACTTGTACATACAACCCGTACATATAACTAGTAAATACAACTAGTCCATGTAACCAGTAAATACAACTAGTACATACAGGTAGTACATACAACTAGTACATATAACTAGCTCATACAACTAGTTACTAGTACATACAACTAGTACATACAACTAGTATATACAACTAGTACATAGATCTATTACCTAGAACTAGTATATAAAACTATTACAAACAACTAGTACATACAACAAGTATTTACAACTAGTACATAGATCTATCACCTAGAACTAGTATATACAACTAGTACATAGAGATCTATTACCTAGAACTAGTATATACAACTAGTACACACAACTAGTAACTACAGATTGTTTCTAGTACATACAACTAGTACATACAACTAGTAAATACCACTAGTACATATAACTAGTACATACAACTAGTACATACAAGTAGTACATATAACTGGTACAAATACTAGTTATTAGTACATACAACTAGGACTTCAACTGGTACATACAACTAGTAAATATAAATAGTACATACAACAATTACGCACAACTAGAACATACAAGTAGAACGTATACCTATATACCACTAGTACATACTTCTAGTGCCTACAATTAGTACATACAGATAGTTACTAATACATAGAACTAGTACATAGAACTAGTAGGTACAACTAGTACATAATAACTAGTACATACAACTAGTACATATAACTATATACAACTAGCCTGCTAGTACATACAACTATGACATACAGATAGTTTCTTGTACATACAACTAGTACTAACACTAAGGCATAGAGCTAGTAGATATACCCAGTACATATGACCAGTACATATAACTAGTACATATAACCAATACGTATACATATAACTAGTTCATATAAATAGTACATAAACTAGAACAACTACCAGTACATACAACTAGTACATACAACTAGTCCTACAACTAGGACATAAAACTAGTACATACAACTAGGACATACAGATAGTTACTAATAAAAGCAACTAGTACATACAATTGTTACAACTAATAACTACAACTAGTACAAATAACTAGAACACACAACTATTACAAACAATTAGTGCATACAATTAGTACATATAATTAGTACCTAAAAGTTAGAATATACAATCTTGTACAAATAAGTATACATAGAACAATTGCACACAACTAGTACATACAAGTAGTACATACAAGTAGTACATACAACTAGTATATACAACTAGTAACTACAACTGGTAAATACAACTAGTACATACAACTAGGACATACAAGTATTAAATGCAGAGTGTTACTAGTACATACAACTAGTTTGTACAACTAGTACATACAACTACTACATATAACTAGTACATTCAACTAATTACTAGTACATACAACTAGTACATGCAACTAGAAGATATAACTAGTATATAGGACTAATATATACAACTAGTATATACAACTAGTATATCTAACTAGTACATACAACTAGTACATACAATTAGTCCCTACAAATAGTAACTACAATTAGTAAATAAAACTAGAATATATATTTAGTACATATAACTACATAAAACTAGTTCATACAACTAGTATATACAAGTAGTAAATACAGTTTGTTACTAGTACATTCAACTAGTACATAAAGCTATTATATACAAATAGTACATATAACTACTGCATATATAACTAGTTACTACTACATCCAACTAGTACATACAACTAGAATATACAAATTGCGCATTCAATTAGTACGTACAGCTATTACTATAACTAGTACATACAACTAGTACTTACAAGTAGTATATACAACTAGTTACTAGTAAATTCAACTTTTACATACAAGTATAATAAACAATTAGTACATACAACTAGTACATACAGCTAGTACATACAATGAGTACATATAAATAGTACATACAACTAGTTACTACTACACACAAATAGAAATACATAGAACTAGTTCATATAGCCAGTACATATAACTTGTATATACAACTAGTACATACAAATAGTACATACAACTAGTACTTGCAACTAATACTTCTAACTAGTACATACAACTAGTACATTCAAGTATTAAATACTTATTGTTACTAATACATACAACTACTTCATACACCTAGTAAATACCACTAGTACATATAACTAGTCCATTCAACTAGTTACTAGTACATACAACTATTACCACTAGTACATAGAAATAGTGCATAGAAATGGTATATACAACTAGTGTATACAACTAGTAAATACCACTAGTACATATAACTAGTCCATTCAACCAGTTAGTAGTACATGCAACTACTATCTACAACTAGGACATGCAACTAACTAGTACATACAACTAGTACATAAAACTAGTATATCTAACTAGTACATACAACTAGTTACTATTATAAACAAATAGTAGATACAACTAGTACATACAACAACTAGCTCTTACAACTAGTACATATAACTAGTACATACAATTAATACATACAACTAGTACATACAACTAGTAACTACAACTAGTAAATATAAGTAGTACATAGAAGTGGTAGATATAACTAGTATATATAACTTGCTCTTACAACTTGTACATACAATTAGTACATACAAGTATTAAATACAGATTGTTACTAGTAGTACATACAGCTAGTATATCTAACTATTATATACAACTAGTTACTAGTTCATACAACTAGTACATACGACTATAATAGAATAAGGATTCCTTATAACTGCGTCGAACTTATCTTTGGGATGGTACATCCTTCGACTTTTGAGCGTTTAAAAACGCAGTTGGTTTTTTTCAATTCTTGGTCAAACGTCACTGAGGGTCGAAACATTTGACCAAGAATTGAAAAAAAACAACTGCGTTTTTAAACGCTCAAAAGTCGAAGGATGTACCATCCCAAAGATACATACAACTAGTTCCTACAACTAGTACACACAACGAGTACGTACAACTAACAACATACAACTGGTTACTAGTATATACATACAACTACTAAATGCAACTAGTGCATACAACTAGTTCTATAAGTATTATTTAGAACTAGTACATATAACTAGTACAAATACCTTGCAAAGACAACTTGTACATACAAATAGTACATACAATTAGTAAATACAGATTGTTACTAGTAGTACATACAACTAGAGAATACAGCTAGTACATAGAACTAGTACACATGCAACTAGGACATAAAATTAGTGCATATAACTAGCACATACAACTGCTAACTAGAACATATATACAACTAGTACATACAACTAGTACATAAACCTAGTACACAGGTCTAGAATGGAATCTTCTAAATTCGCCGAACTTATCTTTGTAAAGGTTTATCTTGCGACTTTGGGAGTGTCTAGAAACAAAGTTTAGTGGACTCTTCTTTCTGCCAATGAATCTTTACAAAGATACATAGATCTAGTACATATAACTACTACATATATCTATACATTAGTACATAAATCTAGTACAAACAACTTGTACATACGACCAGTAACTACAACTAGTATATGTAACTAGTACATACAGAAATTCACACCACTAGTATATACAAGTAGTACATACAATCAGTAACTATACTTAGTAAATGTAACTAGTACATAGCAGTGGTACACATACCTACATAAAACTAGATCAAACAAATACTACTTATGACTAGTACATACAACTATTACATGGAGCTAGTACATAAAATTAGTATAAACAACTAGTACATTCAACTATGCCATGTAATTACCTACTAGTACATACATCTATTACATACAATTAGTATATACAACTAGTACATATGACTAGTACATACAACAATTATATATTCACAATTAGCACATACAACTAGTACATATAACTACAAACAACTAGTTAATACAACTAGTACATGCAAGTACTTACTAGTACGTAAAACTAGTACATAAATTTAGTACATTCAACTAATACATATAAGTAGTACATACAACTAGTACATATAACTAGTACATGTCCACCACTAAATACAGATTGATACTAGAATATACAATTAGTACGTACAATAATACAAAGAGTTAGTAAATACAGATTGTTACTAGTACTTTCATCTAGTACATACAATTAGTACATACACCTAGTACATACAACTAGCACATATAACTAGTACATATAACTAGTACATGCAATTACTTATTAGTACATACAACTAGTACATAGAAGTAATACTTATAACTAGTCCATACAACAATTACACACAACTTGTACATACAACTAGTAAATATAACTGCTTACAACTAGTATATACAACTAATAAATACAGATAGTTACTAGTACATACATTTAGTTTATACAATTACTTCATACAACTAGTACGTATAACTAACACATGCAACTAGAAAATACAGATTGTTACTAGTACATACAATTAGTGCATACAACTAGTAACTACAACTAGTAAATATAATTAGTACATACACAAATTTTGCACAACTAGTGCAAACAAGTAGTACATAAAACTAGTTCAAACAACCAGTACATATAACTAGTAAACACAACTAGTACATACAGCTAGTACATATAACTAGTATATATAACTAGTACATACAACTACTAAATAAAACTTATAAAGAACTAGTACTTTCAACTAGTACATAAAACAAGTACACAGAACTAGTACATAGAACTAGTTCATTTATCTAGTTACTAGCACTTACAACTAGTACATGCAACTAGTCCATACAACTACTACATACAACTAGTAACTACAACTAGTATATATAACTTGTACATACACAAA
Organism: Chondrosia reniformis; assembly: GCA_947172415.1. NCBI lineage: Eukaryota > Metazoa > Porifera > Demospongiae > Chondrillida > Chondrillidae > Chondrosia > Chondrosia reniformis. Next base: position 3,195,215 of record OX359199.1, on the reverse strand, counting down.
TTTCGCACAACTAGTGCACACATGTAGTACATATAACTACATACAGCTAGTTCAAACAACTAGTACAAAGAACTAGTAAATACAATTAGTACATACACCTAGTACATAAAACTAGTAAATATAACTACGCTAGGGGAACATGTCCATACTTCCGGAAAGTTTCGATAAAAGTCGCTAACTAACACTCTTTTTAATTTATTCTATTTTACTTTAGAAACTTCGTATCACTAAACAAGTTATATAGAATTGAAGCGCCATTCTTTCTTAATATCTTGGCTACAAGAGCGTCACGATTGCAGTCTTAAAGGAGAACGTAAGCGGCCGTAAGTGATAGGTGCCAAATCCCCAAAAATGTTTTATTAGATAGTGGAAATACGAATATAGAATAAATGGTGACACCAATCTATGAAGGATAATGATATCTAACGATGGTAGGTATATTCCTTTTAAATTCCCTTTAGTTTTTGAATTATAATTGAAAACGTATTTTCGTACCTTTATCAGGCGCCTCTAGTTCTTAATATCTCAGTTAAACAAGGGAATATTCCAGGAGTGTACATACAACTTTTAGGCTGTTACTCACTGAAGAGATTGATGTCAAAAAATGGTTAGATATACAATTCTCCACTGTCTAATAATCGGTTCGTTCTCCATTTGTCTCTTCTCCTTCGAGTAATGGTATTGTCACGTGATTGTCAGCCAAAATTAGTAGTATAGTTGAGCCATCATAAAATGACGTCTTATGACGTTTAACAGGCACCCAAATATTTGGTACAAACATTAGACTTCCGAAGTTGATATGTCAAGTAAGGCTTCTCGGTAGCGATACAGTTTCTTTGATCGCAGTTTTTTGTTGTTGTAAGAGGTAAGTGGAAACCGTAAGCATAATGCATGTCTATTAATATCCACGTAATTATCAATGGCGAAAATGTGTGAGCAATTTATGAAATGTTCTATTCTTTTTTGATTATTAACGTAGTATAATCAAAAGAAAAACGTTCTATTCTTCCTTTGATTATTAACGTAGTATAATCAAAAGAAAAAGAAAACGTTTCGGTCACGTAGGCCTTTTTTGGCCTTCCTCCACTATACTATATAATTTGCTCATAAGTTTTCACAATTTATAATTTAACATGGTAACGACTAGTGATGGCTCGTGACGTTTCAGTGGCTGGTGCTTCGGTTCACGCGCAGGTCACATACTAGAGACACTTCCTCCCGGAATGTGACACCTCTGAAAGCGCTAATAAGACGATTTACATAATGGGAAATTTGTGGACATGTTACACATGCGTAGTACATACAATTACTTACTAGTACATACAACTAGTTCATACAACTACTTACTAGTACATACAACTAGTACATAAAATTATTTCATACAACTAGTACATATAACTAGTACATACAACAATTACACACAACTAGTACATAAAACTAGTACATATAACTACATACAACTAGTACATACTAGTACATACAATTAGTAAATACATATTGTTACTATTGCTTACACCTATTCCATACAGCTAGGACATACATCTAGTACAAATAACTAGTACATACAACTAGTACATACAACTATAACATACAACTAGTGCATAGAACTAGTATATACAGCTAGTACATAAAATTAGTATATATAACTACTACATACAACTACTTACTAGTACATACAACTAGTACTTGGCGAAACCTAACACTAAACTTTTGTATGGCTTCCTAGTTTCCACTCCTTAATTCAACCTATCTCCCAGCCTACAAGAATCTCTGAATCTTCCAATTCTTTCATTGACCTCTTCCTTACCACGCCCGATGTCCCAATCTCCAAATCAATGGTACTTGACTGTGTTATCTCCAATCATCTTCCTATCCTTCTAGATCTTGCCCTTCCTGTCACTAAACCTGCTCGATGTTCAATCATTTAAGCATTTCTCTGAAGCTGATTTTGTTGATGATCTCTGGTCTAGTATATGGAACTAGTATATACAACTAGAACATACAACTAGTAAATACAACTAGTACATACAACTAATAAGTACTACTAGTAAATATAATAAGTACATGCAACCATTTCACACGTCTAATACAAAAATGTAGTACATATATCTGCATACAACTAGGACATACAAATAGTACAACAAATTAGTACATACAGATAGTTACTAGTCCATACAACTAGTATATCTAACTAGTACATACAACTAGATACTAGCCCATACTACTAGTTACTAGCGCATACAACTAGTCCCTACAACTAGTTCATAAAACTAGTCACTTCAACTACTAAATATAACTGGTATATATATTTAGTACATATAACTACATACATCTAGTACATACAGTTGGTATATACAAGTAGTAAATACAGATTGTTACTAGTACATTCAAATAGTACATTAAACTACTATATACAAATAGTAAATATAACTATGGCATACAACTAGTTAATAGCACATACAACTAGTACACACAACTAGTATATACAAATAGTACATTGAATTAATACGAACAACTATTACTATAACTAGTACAAAGAACTAATACATACAACTATTTCATACAACTGGTTATTACTACAGTCATCCGCTATGCACATCTAGTTCATACAATGACTTACTAGTAAATACAACTAGTAAATACAAGTAGTACATACAACTAGTATATACAACTAGTACATACGCCTAGTTCATGCGACTAATACAACTGGTACATAGAACTAATACATAGAACTTGTACATATAACCCGTACATATAACTAGTAAATACAACTAGTCCATGTAACCAGTAAATACAACTAGTATATACAAGTTGTACATACAACTAGTACATATAACTAGCTCATACAACTATTTACTAGTACATACAACTAGTACATACAACCAGTACATACAACAACTATTTACAACTAGTACATAGATCTATCACCTAGAACTAGTATATACAACTAGTACATAGATCTATTACCTAGAACTAGTATATACAACTAGTACATACAACTAGTAAATACAGATTGTTTCTAGTACATACAACTTGTACATACAACTAGTAAATACCACTAGTACACATAACTAGTACATACAACTAGTACATAAAACTAGTACATATAACTGGTACAAATACTAGTTATTAGTACATACAACTAGGACTTCAACTGGTACATACAACTAGTTCATGCGACTAGTTCATGTGACTAGTCCATACAACTGGTACATAGAACTAATACATAGAATTTGTACATATAACCCGTACATATAACTAGTAAATACAACTAGTCCATGTAACCAGTAAATACAACTAGTACATACAAGTAGTACATACAACTAGTACATATAACTAGCTCATACAACTAGTTACTAGTACATACAACTATAACATACAACTATGTGCATAGAACTAGTATATACTGCTAGTACATAAAATTAGTACATATAACTACTACATCCAACTACTTACTAGTACATACAACTAGTACTTGGCGAAACCTAACACTAAACTTTTGTATGGCTTCCTAGTTTCCACTCCTTAATTCAACCTATCTCCCAGCCTACAAGAATCTCTGAATCTTCCAATTCTTTCATTGACCTCTTCCTTACCACGCCCGATGTCCCAATCTCCAAATCAATGGTACTTGACTGTGTTATCTCCAATCATCTTCCTATCCTTCTAGATCTTGCCCTTCCTGTCACTAAACCTGCTCGATGTTCAATCATTTAAGCATTTCTCTGAAGCTGATTTTGTTGATGATCTCTGGTCTAGTATATGGAACTAGTATATACAACTAGAACATACAACTAGTAAATACAACTAGTACATACAACTAATAAGTACTACTAGTAAATATAATAAGTACATGCAACCATTTCACACGTCTAATACAAAAATGTAGTACATATATCTGCATACAACTAGGACATACAAATAGTACAACAAATTAGTACATACAGATAGTTACTAGTCCATACAACTAGTATATCTAACTAGTACATACAACTAGATACTAGCCCATACTACTAGTTACTAGCGCATACAACTAGTCCCTACAACTAGTACATAAAACTAGTCACTTCAACTACTAAATATAACTGGTATATATATTTAGTACATATAACTACATACATCTAGTACATACAGTTGGTATATACAAGTAGTAAATACAGATTGTTACTAGTACATTCAAATAGTACATTAAACTACTATATACAAATAGTAAATATAACTATGGCATACAACTAGTTAATAGCACATACAACTAGTACACACAACTAGTATATACAAATAGTACATTGAATTAATACGAACAACTATTACTATAACTAGTACAAAGAACTAATACATACAACTATTTCATACAACTGGTTACTACTACAGTCATCCGCTATGTACATCTAGTTCATACAATGACTTACTAGTAAATACAACTAGTAAATACAAGTAGTACATACAACTAGTATATACAACTAGTACATACGCCTAGTTCATGCGACTAATACAACTGGTACATAGAACTAATACATAGAACTTGTACATATAACCCGTACATATAACTAGTAAATACAACTAGTCCATGTAACCAGTAAATACAACTAGTACATACAAGTTGTACATACAACTAGTACATATAACTAGCTCATACAACTATTTACTAGTACATACAACTAGTACATACAACAACTATTTACAACTAGTACATAGATCTATCACCTAGAACTAGTATATACAACTAGTACATAGATCTATTACCTAGAACTAGTATATACAACTAGTACATACAACTAGTAAATACAGATTGTTTCTAGTACATACAACTTGTACATACAACTAGTAAATACCACTAGTACACATAACTAGTACATACAACTAGTACATAAAACTAGTACATATAACTGGTACAAATACTAGTTATTAGTACATACAATTAGGACTTCAACTGGTACATACAACTAGTAAATATAAATAGTACATACAACAATTACGCACAACTAGAACATACAAGTAGAACGTATACCTATATACCACTAGTACATACTTCTAGTGCCTACAATTAGTACATACAGATAGTTACTAATACATAGAACTAGTACATAGAACTAGTAGGTACAACTAGTACATAATAACTAGTACATACAACTAGTACATATAACTATATACAACTAGCCTGCTAGTACATACAACTAAGACATACAGATAGTATCTTGTACATACAACTAGTACTAACACTAAGGCATAGAGCTAGTACATATACCCAGTACATATGACCAGTACATATAACTAGTGCATATAACTAATACATCCAACTGGTGTATGCAACCAGTACTTATACATATAACTAGTACTTATATATAGTACATAAAACTAGAACATATTACTAGTACATAGAACTAGTTTATACATGCAACTAATATATATAACAAGTACATAAAACTATTACATACGATCAGAACATACAACTAGCACAAAAGTAGTACCTAAAATTACTACAAATAATTACAACGTGGAACCACTACTTACAATTGAGTAAATACAACTAGAACCTCCAACTAGTAAATACAACAAATGCTAGTGCATACAGCTAGAACAAGCAACTATTAGTGTGTACTTACAACTAGTACATACAACTGCATTGTACATTTAAATAGTACATTCAATGAGTACAAACAACTAGTACATACCACTAGTACATACGACTAGTACATACAACTAGTAAATACAACTAGAACTACAACTAGTCCATAGACCTAGTACATATAACGAGTACATATAACTAGTACATACAATTATTATATTTAACCAATACATATACATATAACTAGTTCATATAAATAGTACATAAACTAGAACAACTACCAGTACATACAACTAGTACATACAACTAGTCCTACAACTAGGACATAAAACTAGTACATACAACTAGGACATACAGATAGTTACTAATAAAAGCAACTAGTACATACAATTGTTACAACTAATAACTACAATTAGTACAAATAACTAGAACACACAACTATTACACACAATTAGTACATATAATTAGTACCTAAAAGTTAGTATATACAACTAGTACAAATAAGTATACATAGAACAATTACACACAACTAGTACATAAAAGTAGTACATACAAGGAGTACATACAAGTAGTACATACAACTAGTATATAAAACTAGTAACTACAACTGGTAAATACAACTAGTACATACAACTAGGACATACAAGTATTAAATGCAGAGTGTTACTAGTACATACAACTAGTTTGTACAACTAGTACATACAACTACTACATATAACTAGTACATTCAACTAGTTACTAGTACATACAACTAGTGCATGCAACTAGAAGATATAACTAGTACATAGGACTAATATATACAACTAGTATATACAACTAGTATATCTAACTAGTACATACAACTAGTACATACAACTAGTCCCTACAACTAGTAACTACAATTAGTAAATAAAACTAGAATATATATTTAGTACATATAACTACATAAAACTAGTTCATACAACTTGTATATACAAGTAGTAAATACAGTTTGTTACTAATACATTCAACTAGTACATAAAGCTATTATATACAAATAGTACATATAACTACTGCATATAACTAGTTACTACTACATCCAACTAGTACATACAACTAGAATATACAAATAGTGCATTCAATTAGTACGTACAACTATTACTATAACTAGTACATACAACTAGTACATATAACATGTACATACAACTAGTACTTACAAGTAGTATATACAACTAGTTACTAGTAAATTCAACTTTTACATACAAGTATAATAAACAATTAGAACATACAACTAGTACATACAGCTAGTACATACAATGAGTACATATAACTAGTACATACAACTAGTTACTACTACACACAAATAGAATATACAACTACTCCATACAACTAGTACCAACAACTAGTACAATAAGTATTACATAGAACTAGTTCATTTAGCCAGTACATATAACTTGTATATACAACTAGTACATACAACTAATACATACAACTAGGGCATACAAATAGTACACACAGATGGCTAATAGTACATACAAATAGTACATACAACTAGTACATGCAACTAATACATCTAACTAGTACATACAACTAGTACATTCAAGTATTAAATACTTATTGTTACTAATACATACAACTACTTCATACACCTAGTAAATACCACTAGTACATATAACTAGTCCATTCAACTAGTTACTAGTACATACAACTATTACAACTAGTACATAGATATAGTGCAAAAAATGGTATATACAACTAGTGTATACAACTAGTAAATACCACTAGTACATATAACTAGTCCATTCAACCAGTTAGTAGTACATGCAACTACTATCTACAACTAGGACATGCAACTAACTAGTACATAAAACTAGTATATCTAACTAGTACATACAACTAGTTACTATTATAAGCAACTAGTAGATACAACTAGTATATCTAACTAGTACATACAACTAGGTACTAGTGCATACAACTAGTACATACAACAACTAGCTCTTACAGCTAGTACATATAACTAGTACATACAATTAATACATACAACTAGTTACTAGTACATACAACTAGTACATACAACTAGTAACTACAACTAGTAAATATAAGTAGTACATAGAACTGGTACATATAACTAGTATATATAATTTGCTCTTACAACTTGTACATAAAATTAGTACATACAAGTATTAAATTCAGATTGTTACTAGTAGTACATACAGCTAGTATATCTAACTATTATATACAACTAGTTACTAGTTCATACAACTAGTACATACGACTAGTTCCTACAACTAGTACACACAACAAGTACGTACAACTAACAACATACAACTGGTTACTAGTATATACATACAACTACTAAATGCAACTAGTGCATACAACTAGTTCTATAAGTAGTATTTAGAACTAGTACATATAACCAGTACAAATACCTTGCAAAGACAACTTGTACATACAAATAGTACATACAATTAGTAAATACAGATTGTTACTAGTAGTACATACAACTAGAGAATACAGCTAGTACATAGAACTAGTACACATACAACTAGGACATAAAATTAGTACATAAAACTAGTACATATACTTAGTACATACAACAATTACACACAACTACTACATACAACTAGTAAATTCAGATTGTTACTAATACATACAATTAATACATACAACTAGTACATACAACTAGTACATACAACTAGTACATAAACCTAGTACACAGATCTAGAATGGAATCTTCTAAATTCGCCGAACTTATCTTTGTAAAGGTTTATCTTGCGACTTTGGGAGTGTCTAGAAACAAAGTTTAGTGGACTCTTCTTTCTGCCAATGAATGGTTACAAAGATACATAGATCTAGTACATATAACTACTACATATATCTATACATTAGTACATAAATCTAGTACAAACAACTTGTACATACGACCAGTAACTACAACTAGTATATGTAACTAGTACATACAGAAATTCACACCACTAGTATATACAAGTAGTACATACGATCAGTAACTATACTTAGTAAATGTAACTAGTACATAGCAGTGGTACACATACCTACATAAAACTAGATCAAACAAATACTACTTATAACTAGTACATACAACTAGTACATGGAGCTAGTACATAAAATTAGTATAAACAACTAGTACATTCAACTATGCCATGTAATTACCTACTAGTACATACATCTATTACATACAATTAGTATATACAACTAGTACATATGACTAGTATATACAACAATTATATATTCACAATTAGCACATACAACTAGTACATATAACTACAAACAACTAGTTAATACAACTAGTACATGCAAGTACTTACTAGTACGTACAACTAGTACATAAATTTAGTACATTCAACTAGTACATATAAGTAGTACATACAACTAGTACATATAACTAGTACATGTCCACCACTAAATTCAGATTGATACTAGAATATACAATTAGTACTTACAATAATACAAAGAGTTAGTAAATACAGATTGTTACTAGTACTTTCATCTAGTACATACAATTAGTACATACACCTAGTACATACAACTAGTACATACAACTAGTACATATAACTAGTACATGCAATTACTTACTAGTACATACAACTAGTACATAGAAGTAATACTTATAACTAGTCCATACAACAATTACACACAACTGGTACATACAACTAGTAAATATACCTGCTTACAACTAGTATATACAACTAATAAATACAGATAGTTACTAGTACATACATTTAGTTTATACAATTACTTCATACAACTAGTACGTATAACTAACACATGCAACTAGAAAATACAGATTGTTACGAGTACATACAATTAGTGCATACAACTAGTAACTACAACTAGTAAATATTATTAGTATATACACAAATTTCGCACAACTAGTACAAACAAGTAGTACATAAAACTACATAAAACTAGTTCAAGCAACCAGTACATATAACTAGTAAATACAACTAGTACATACAGCTAGTACATATAACTAGTATATATAACTAGTTCATACAACTACTAAATAAAACTTATAACGAACTAGTACTTTCAACTAGTACATAAAGCAAGTACACAGAACTAGTACATAGAACTAGTTCATTTATCTAGTTACTAGCACTTACAACTAGTACATACAACTACTACATACAACTAGTACATACAACTAGTAACTACAACTAGTATATATAACTTGTACATACACAAATTTCGTACAACTAGTGCACACATGTAGTACATATAACTACATACAGCTAGTTCAAACAACTAGTACATACAACTAGTAACTAGTACATACACAAATTTCGCACAACTAGTACAAACAAGTAGTACACAAAACTACATAAAACTAGTTCAAACAACTAGTACATACAACTAGTAAATACAACTAGTACATACAGCTAGTACATATAACTAGTACATATAACTAGTACATACAACTACTAACTAGAACTTATAAAGAACTAGTACTTTCAACTAGTACTTTCAACTAGTACATAAAACAAGTACACAGAACTAGTACGTAGAACTAGTGCAATTATCTAGTTACTAGCACGTACAACTAGTACATACAACTACTACATACAACTAGTACATACAACTAGTAACTACAACTAATATATATAACTAGTACATAAACAATTACACACAACTAGTGCACACATGTAGTACATATAACTACATACAGCTAGTTCAAACAACTAGTACATAGAACTAGTAAATACAATTAGTACATACACCTAGTACATAAAACTAGTAAATATAACTACGCTAGTGGAACATGTCCATACTTCCGGAAAGTTTCGATAAAAGTCGCTAACTAACACTCTTTTTAATTTATTCTATTTTACTTTAGCAACATCGTATCACTAAACAAGTTATATAGAATTGAAGTGCTATTCTTTCTTAATATCTTGGCTACAAGAGCGTCACGATTGCAGTCTTAAAGGAGAACGTAAGCGGCCGTAAGTGATAGGTGCCAAATCCCCAAAAATGTTTTATTAGATAGTGGAAAATACGAATATAGAATAAATGGTGACACCAATCTATGAAGGATAATGATATCTAACGATGGTATGAATATTCCTTTTAAATTCCCTTTAGTTTTTGAATTATAATTGAAAACGTATTTTCGAACCTTTATCAGGCGCCTCTAGTACTTAATATCTCAATTAAACAAGGGAATATTCCAGGAGTATACATACAACTTTTAGGCTGTTACTCACTGAAGAGATTGATGTCAAAAAATGGTTAGATATACAATTCTCCACTGTCTAATAATCGGTTCGTTCTCCATTTGTCTCTTCTCCTTCGAGTAATGGTATTGTCACGTGATTGTCAGCCAAAATTAGTAGTATAGTTGAGCCATCATAAAATGACGTCTTATGACGTTTAACAGGCACCCAAATATTTGGTACAAACATTAGACTTCCGAAGTTGATATGTCAAGTAAGGCTTCTCGGTAGCGATACAGTTTCTTTGATCGGAGTTTTTTGTTGTTGTAAGAGGTAAGTGGAAACCGTAAGCATAATGCATGTCTACTAATATCCACGTAATTATCAATGGCGAAAATGTATGAGCAATTAATGAAGTATAATCAAAAGAAAATAGAACGTTTCGGTCACATAAGCCTTAATTCCTCATCTATTATAATACGGCTTATGGGACAGAAATGTTCTATTCTTTTTTGATTATTAACGTAGTATAATCAAAAGAAAAATGTTCTATTCTTCCTTTGATTATTAACGTAGTATAATCAAAAGAAAAATGTTCTATTCTTCCTTTGATTATTAACGTAGTATAATCAAATGAAAAATAGAAGATTTCCGTCACGTAGGCCTTTTTTGGCCTTCCTCCATCGTTGGCCTTCCCCCACTATACTATATAATTTGCTCATAAGTTTTCACAATTAATAATTTAACATGGTAACAACTAGTGATGGCTCGTGACGTTTCAGTGGCTGGTGCTTCGGTTCACGCTCAGGTCACATGCTAGAGACACTTCCGCCTGGAATGTGACACCTCTGAAAGCGCTAATAAGAGGATTTACAAAATGGGAAATTTGTGGACATGTTACACATGCGTAGTACATACAATTACTTACTAGTACATACAACTAGTTCATACAACTACTTACTAGTACATACAACTAGTACATAAAATTATTTCATACAACTAGTACATATAACTAGTACATACAACAATTACACACAACTAGTACATAAAACTAGTACATATAACTACATACAACTAGTACATACTAGTACATACAATTAGTAAATACATATTGTTACTATTACTTACACTTATTCCATACAACTAGTACATACATCTAGTACAAATAACTAGTACATACAACTAGTACATACAACTATAACATACAACTAGTGCATAGAACTAGTATATACAGCTAGTACATAAAATTAGTATATATAACTACTACATACAACTACTTACTAGTACATAAAACTAGTACTTGGCAAAACCTAACACTAAACTTTTGTATGGCTTCCTAGTTTCCACTCCTTAATTCAACCTATCTCCCAGCCTACAAGAATCTCTGAATCTTCCAATTCTTTCATTGACCTCTTCCTTACCACGCCCGATGTCCCAATCTCCAAATCAATGGTACTTGACTGTGTTATCTCCAATCATCTTCCTATCCTTCTAGATCTTGCCCTTCCTGTCACTAAACCTGCTCGATGTTCAATCATTTAAGCATTTCTCTGAAGCTGATTTTGTTGATGATCTCTGGTCTAGTATATGGAACTAGTATATACAACTAGAACATACAACTAGTAAATACAACTAGTACATACAACTAATAACTACTACTAGTAAATATAATAAGTACATGTAACCATTTCACACGTCTAATACATAAAAGTAGTACATATACCTGCATACAACTAGTACATACAAATAGTACAACAAATTAGTACATACAGATAGTTACTAGTACATACAACTAGTATATCTAACTAGTACATACAACTAGATACTAGCCCATACTACTAGTTACTAGCACATACAACTAGTCCCTACAACTAGTACATAAAACTAGTCACTTCAACTACTAAATATAACTGGTATATATATTTAGTACATATAACTACATACATCTAGTACATACAGTTGGTATATACAAGTAGTAAATACAGATTGTTACTAGTACATTCAAATAGTACATTAAACTACTATATACAAATAGTAAATATAACTATGGCATACAACTAGTTAATAGCACATACAACTAGTACACACAACTAGTATATACAAATAGTACATTGAATTAATACGAACAACTATTACTATAGCTAGTACAAAGAACTAATACATACAACTATTTCATACAACTGGTTACTACTACAGTCATCCGCTATGCACATATAGTACATACAATGACTTACTAGTACATACAACTAGTACATACAAGTAGTACATACAACTAGTACATACAACTAGTTCATGCGACTAGTTCATGCGACTAGTCCATACAACTGGTACATAGAACTAATACAGAGAACTTGTACATATAACCCGTACATATAACTAGTAAATACAACTAGTCCATGTAACCATTAAATACAACTAGTACATACAAGTAGTACATACAACTAGTACATATAACTAGCTCACACAACTAGTTACTAGTACATACAACTAGTATATACAACTAGTACATAGATCTATTACCTAGAACTAGTATATACAACTAGTACATAGATCTATTTCCTGGCACTAGTATATACAACTAGTACATACAACTAGTAAATACAGATTGTTTCTAGTACATACAACTAGTACATACAAGTAGTAAATACCACTAGTACATATAACTAGTACATACAACTAGTACATACAACTAGTACATATAACTGGTTCAAATACTAGTTATTAGTACATACAACTAGGACTTCAACTGGTACATACAACTAGTAAATATAAATAGTACATACAACAATTACGCACAACTAGAACATACAAGTAGAACGTATACCTATATACCACTAGTACATACTTCTAGTGCCTACAATTAGTACATACAGATAGTTACTAATACATAGAACTAGTACATAGAACTAGTACATAGAACTAGTACATAGAACTAGTAGGTACAACTAGTACATAATAACTAGTACATACAACTAGTACATATAACTATATACAACTAGCCTGCTAATACATACAACTAAGACATACAGATAGTTTCTTGTACATACAACTAGTACTAACACTAAGGCATAGAGCTAGTACATATACCCAGTACATATGACCAGTACATATAACTAGTACATATAACTAATACATCCAACTGGTGTATGCAACCAGTACTTATACATATAACTAGTACTTATATATAGTACATAAAACTAGAACATATTACTAGTACATAGAACTAGTTTATACATGCAACTAATATATATAACAAGTACATAAAACTATTACATACGATCAGAACATACAACTAGCACAAATGTAGTACCTAAAATTACAACAAATAATTACAACATGCAACCACTACTTACAATTGAGTAAATACAACTAGAACCTCCAACTAGTAAATACAACAAATGCTAGTACATACAACTAGAACAAGCAACTATTAGTGTGTACTTACAACTAGTACATACAACTGCATTGTACATTTAAATAGTACATTCAATGAGTACAAACAACTAGTACATACAACTAGTACATACGACTAGTACATACAACTAGTAAATACAACTAGAACTACAACTAGTCCATAGACCTAGTACATATAACGAGTACATATAACTAGTACATACAATTATTATATTTAACCAATACATATACATATAACTAGTTCATATAAATAGTACATAAACTAGAACAACTATCAGTACATACAACTAGTACATACAACTAGTCCTACAACTAGGACATAAAACTAGTACATACAACTAGGACATACAGATAGTTACTAATAAAAGCAACTAGTACATACAATTGTTACAACTAATAACTACAATTAGTACAAATAACTAGAACACACAACTATTACACACAATTAGTACATACAATTAGTACATATAATTAGAACCTAAAAGTTAGTATATACAAATAGTACAAATAAGTATACATAGAACAATTGCACACAACTAGTACATACAAGTAGTACATACAACTAGTATATACAACTAGTAACTTCAACTGGTAAATACAACTAGTACATGCAACTAGGACATACAAGTATTAAATGCAGAGTGTTACCAGTACATACAACTACTACATATAACTGGTACATTCAACTAGTTACTAGTACATACAACTAGTACATGCAGATATAGAAGATATAACTAGTACATAGGACTAATATATAAAACTAGTGTATACAACTAGTATAACTAACTAGTATATACAACGAGTACAAACAACTAGTCCCCACAACTAGTAACTACAATTAGTAAATATAACTAGAATATATATTTAGTATATATAACTACATAAAACTAGTTCATACAACTAGTATATACAAGTAGTAAATACAGTTTGTTACTAGTACATTCAACTAGTACATAAAGCTATTATATACAAATAGTACATATAACTACTGCATATAACTAGTTACTACTACATCCAACTAGTACATACAACTAGAATATACAAATAGTGCATTCAATTAGTACGTACAACTATTACTATAACTAGTACGTACAACTAGTACATATAACATGTACATACAACTACTACTTACAAGTAGTATATACAACTAGTTACTAGTAAATTCAACCTTTACATACAAGTATAATAAACAATTAGTACATACAACTAGTACATACAGCTAGTACATACAATGAGTACATATAACTAGTACATACAACTAGTTACTACTACACACAAATAGAACATACAACTACTCCATACAACTAGTACTAACAACTAGTACAATAAGTTTTAAATAGAACTAGTTCATTTAGCCAGTACATATAACTTGTATATACAACTAGTACATACAACTAATACGTACAACTAGGGCATACAAATAGTACACACAGATGGCTAATAGTACATACAAATAGTACATACAACTAGTACATGCAACTAATACATCTAACTAGTACATACAACTAGTACATTCAAGTATTAAATACTTATTGTTACTAATACATACAACTACTTCATACACCTAGTAAATACCACTAGTACATATAACTAGTCCATTCAACTAGTTACTAGTACATACAACTATTACAACTAGTACATATAAGTAGTGCATAGAAATGGTATATACAACTAGTGTATACAACTAGTAAATACCACTAGTACATATAACTAGTCCATTCAACCAGTTAGTAGTACATGCAACTACTATCTACAACTAGGACATGCAACTAACTAGTACATACAACTAGTTACTATTATAAACAACTAGTAGATACAACTAGTATATCTAACTAGTACATACAACTAGGTACTAGTGCATACAACTAGTACATACAACAACTAGCTCTTACAACTTGTACATATAACTAGTACATACAATTAATACATACAACTAGTTACTAGTACATACAACTAGTACATACAACTAGTAACTACAACTAGTAAATATAAGTAGTACATAGAACTGGTACATATAACTAGTATATATAACTTGCTCTTACAACTTGTACATACAATTAGTACATACAAGTATTAAATACAGATTGTTACTAGTAGTACATACAGCTAGTATATCTAACTATTATATACAACTAGTTACTAGTTCATACAACTAGTACATACGACTAGTTCCTACAACTAGTACACACAACGAGTACGTACAACTAACAACATACAACTGGTTACTAGTATATACATCCAACTACTAAATGCAACTAGTGCATACAACTAGTTCTATAAGTAGTAGTACTAGAACTAGTACATATAACCAGTACAAATACCTTGCAAAGACAACTTGTACATACAAATAGTACATACAATTAGTAAATACAGATTGTTACTAGTAGTACATACAACTAGAGAATACAGCTAGTACATAGAACTAGTACACATACAACTAGGACATAAAACTAGTACATAAAACTAGTACATATACTTAGTACATCCAACAATTACACACAACTACTACATACAACTAGTATATTCAACTAGTAAATTCAGATTGTTACTAATACATACAATTAATACATACAACTAGTACATACAGCTAGTACATACAATTAGTGCATATAACTAGCACATACAACTACTAACTAGAATATATATACAACTAGTACATGCAACTAGTACATACATCTAGTACATACAACTAGTACATAAACCTAGTATACAGATCTAGAATGGAATCTTCTAAATGCGCCGAACTTATCTTTGTAAAGGTTTATCTTGCGACTTTGGGAGTGTCTAGAAACAAAGTTTAGTGGACTCTTCTTTCTGCCAATGAATCTTTACAAAGATACATAAATCTAGTACATATAACTACTGCATATATCTATACATTAGTACATAAATCTAGTACAAACAACTTGTACATACGACCAGTAACTACAACTAGTATATGTAACTAGTACATACAGAAATTCACACCACTAGTATATACAAGTAGTACATACAATCAGTAACTATACTTAGTAAATGTAACTAGTACATAGCAGTGGTACACATACCTACATAAAACTAGATCAAACAAATACTACTTACGACTAGTACATACAACTAGTACATGGAGCTAGTACATAAAATTAGTATAAACAACTAGTACATTCAACCATGCCATGTAATTACCTACTAGTACATACATCTAGTACATACAATCAGGGAGTACGGGAGTACTCCCTTTGTAGGGATGACACGGTTTTTTTCGTTTTCCCCATACATTGGTATAGGAGCGAAATCCCGAAATATTCCGAAAATCAACATAACAAGGCTATGTATAGCTAAATATACAATATACATACTCTAAATAGACCTTAAAAGCAAGCGAATATGTCCCGCTGGCGAAATAATAAACTTTAAAAATTCCCATTTTCGTGTTCTTCATATTCTTCTTCTTCTTTTTCTTCTTATTCTTCGTCAGCCATAACTAAAAAACTATATAAGCTTTTGGACTAATTGTTACACGAAACTACTGCAAATTTTCCGAGCTGTATTCTTTTGTAGAAGCGAGAGCGATAACGCTATTATTGAGCATGGCGGTTTTCATGACCCTAGAGTCAAGGCCTCAATAAAGTCGCCATTTTAATGACGTCATAATCAGTCGAAGATTGCGAAACCAAAATGATTTTAATTATACGAATCTAATTCCTAGCCCATGCTCCATAAAAAGTACAGAAACTAGAAATATTAAAAATTTTCTACAAAAATAGTGAAGATGTAGGGATGGCATAAAAAGTAGAGAAACAAGAAAGGGATGTTACACAGTGAAGCATTAGCTATACATGAATCCTACAAGCAAGGGTGTTGTATGATTCATGCACAGCTAATGCTTCACTGTGTAACATCCCTTTCTTGTTTCTCTATTTTTTATGCCATCCCTACATCTTCACTATTTTTGTAGAAAATTTTTAATATTTCTAGTTAGTA
Organism: Chondrosia reniformis; assembly: GCA_947172415.1. Classification (NCBI taxonomy): domain Eukaryota; kingdom Metazoa; phylum Porifera; class Demospongiae; order Chondrillida; family Chondrillidae; genus Chondrosia; species Chondrosia reniformis. The sequence goes on along the minus strand of OX359199.1, from coordinate 3,177,140 downwards.
TATACAACTAGTACATATGACTAGTACATACAACAATTATATATTCACAATTAGCACATACAACTAGTACATATAACTACAAACAACTAGTTAATACAACTAGTACATGCAAGTACTTACTAGTACGTACAACTAGTACATAAATTTAGTACATTCAACTAGTACATATAAGTAGTACATACAACTAGTACACATAACTAGTACATGTCCACCACTAAATACAGATTGATACTAGAATATACAATTAGTACGTACAATAATACAAAGAGTTAGTAAATACAGATTGTTACTAGTACTTTCATCTAGTACATACAATTAGTACATACACCTAGTACATACAACTAGTACATACAACTAGTACATATAACTAGTACATGCAATTACTTACTAGTACATACAACTAGTACATAGAAGTAATACTTATAACTAGTCCATACAACAATTACACACAACTGGTACATACAACTAGTAAATATACCTGCTTACAACTAGTATATACAACTAATAAATACAGATAGTTACTAGTACATACATTTAGTTAATACAATTACTTCATACAACTAGTACGTATAACTAACACATGCAACTAGAAAATACAGATTGTTACGAGTACATACAATTAGTGCATACAACTAGTAACTACAACTAGTAAATATAATTAGTATATACACAAATTTCGCACAACTAGTACAAACAAGTAGTACATAAAACTACATAAAACTAGTTCAAACAACCAGTACATATAACTAGTAAACACAACTAGTACATGCAGCTAGTACATATAACTAGTACATATAACTAGTTCATACAACTACTAAATAAAACTTATAAAGAACTAGTACTTTCAACTAGTACATAAAACAAGTACACAGAACTAGTACATAGAACTAGTTCATTTATCTAGTTACTAGCACTTACAACTAGTACATGCAACTAGTCCATACAACTAGTACATACAACTAGTAACTACAACTAGTATATATAACTTGTACATACACAAATTTCGCACAACTAGTGCACACATGTAGTACATATAACTACATACAGCTAGTTCTAACAACTAGTACATACAACTAGTAACTAGTACATACACAAATTTCGCACAATTAGTACAAACAAGTAGTACATAAAACTACATAAAACTAGTTCAAACAACTAGTACACACAACTAGTAAATACAACTAGTACATACAGCTAGTACATATAACTAGTACATATAACTAGTACATACAACTACTAACTAGAACTTATAAAGAACTAGTACTTTCAACTAGTACATAAAACAAGTACACAGAACTATTACATAGAACTAGTGCAATTATCTAGTTACTAGCACGTACAACTAGTACATACAACTACTACATACAACTAGTACATACAACTAGTAACTACAACTAGTATATATAACTAGTACATAAACAATTACACACAACTAGTGCACACATGTAGTACATATAACTACATACAGCTAGTTCAAACAACTAGTACATAGAACTAGTAAATACAATTAGTACATACACCTAGTACATAAAACTAGTAAATATATCTACGCTAGTGGAACATGTCCATGCTTCCGGAAAGTTTCGATAAAAGTCGCTAACTAACACTCTTTTTTAATTTATTCTATTTTACTTTAGAAACATCGTATGACTAAACAAGTTATATAGAATTGAAGCGCTATTCTTTCTTAATATCTTGGCTACAGGAGCGTCACGATTGCAGTCTTAAAGGAGAACGTAAGCGGCCGTAAGTGATAGGTGCCAAATCCCCAAAAATGTTTTATAAGATAGTGGAAATACGAATATAGAATAAATGGTGACACCAATCTATGAAGGATAATGATATCTAACGATGGTATGTATATTCCTTTTAAATTCCCTTTAGTTTTTGAATTATAATTGAAAACGTATTTTCGTACCTTTATCAGGCGCCTCTAGTACTTAATATCTCAGTTAAACAAGGGAATATTCCAGGAGTATACATACAACTTTTAGGCTGTTACTTACTGAAGAGATTGATGTCAAAAAATGGTTAGATATACAATTCTCCACTGTCTAATAATCAGTTCGTTTTCCATTTGTCTCTTCTCCTTCAAGTAATGGTATTGTCACATGATTGTCAGCCAAAATTAGTAGTATAGTTGAGCCATCATAAAATGACGTCTTATGACGTTTAACAGGCACCCAAATATTTGGTACAAACATTAGACTTCCGAAGTTGATATGTCAAGTAAGGCTTCTCGGTAGCGATACAGTTTCTTTGATCGCAGTTTTTTGTTGTAAGAGGTAAGTGGAAACCGTAAGCATAATGCATGTCTACTAATATCTACGTAATTATCAATGGCGAAAATGTATGAGCAATTAATGAAGTATAATCAAAAGAAAATAGAACGTTTCGGTCACGTAAGCCTTAATACCTCAGCTATTATAATACGGCTTATGTGACAGAAATGTTCTATTCTTTTTTGATTATTAACGTAGTATAATCAAAAGAAAAACGTTCTATTCTTCCTTTGATTATTAACGTAGTATAATCAAAAGAAAAATAGACGGTTTCGGTCACGTAGGCCTTTTTTGGCCTTCCTCCTTCGTTGGCCTTCCTCCACTATACTATATAATTTGCTCATAAGTTTTCACAATTGATAATTTAACATGGTAACGACTAGTGATGGCTCGTGACGTTTCAGTGGCTGGTGCTTCGGTTCACGCGCAGGTCACATGCTAGAGACACTTCCGCCTGGAATGTGACACCTCTGAAAGTGCTAATAAGAGGATTTACATAATGGGAAATTTGTGGACATGTTACACATGCGTAGTACATACAATTACTTACTAGTACATACAACTAGTTCATACAACTACTTACTAGTGCATACAACTAGTTCATACAACTACTTACTAGTACATACAACTAGTACATAAAATTATTTCATACAACTAGTACATAAAACTAGTACATACAACAATTACACACAACTAGTACATAAAACTAGTACATATAACTACATACAACTAGTACATACTAGTACATACAATTAGTAAATACATATTGTTACTATTACTTACACCTATTCCATACAACTAGTACATACATCTAGTACAAATAACTAGTACATACAACTAGTACATACAACTATAACATACAACTATGTGCATAGAACTAGTATATACTGCTAGTACATAAAATTAGTACATATAACTACTACATCCAACTACTTACTAGTACATACAACTAGTACTTGGCGAAACCTAACACTAAACTTTTGTATGGTTTCCTAGTTTCCACTCCTTAATTCAACCTATCTCCCAGCCTACAAGAATCTCTGAATCTTCCAATTCTTTCATTGACCTCTTCCTTACCACGCCCGATGTCCCAATCTCCAAATCAATGGTACTTGACTGTGTTATCTCCAATCATCTTCCTATCCTTCTAGATCTTGCCCTTCCTGTCACTAAACCTGCTCGATGTTCAATCATTTAAGCATTTCTCTGAAGCTGATTTTGTTGATGATCTCTGGTCTAGTATATGGAACTAGTATATACAACTAGAACATACAACTAGTAAATACAACTAGTACATACAACTAATAACTACTACTAGTAAATATAATAAGTACATGTAACCATTTCACACGTCTAATACATAAAAGTAGTACATATACCTGCATACAACTAGTACATACAAATAGTACAACAAATTAGTACATACAGATAGTTACTAGTACATACAACTAGTATATCTAACTAGTACATACAACTAGATACTAGCCCATACTACTAGTTACTAGCACATACAACTAGTCCCTACAACTAGTACATAAAACTAGTCACTTCAACTACTAAATATAACTGGTATATATATTTAGTACATATAACTACATACATCTAGTACATACAGTTGGTATATACAAGTAGTAAATACAGATTGTTACTAGTACATTCAAATAGTACATTAAACTACTATATACAAATAGTAAATATAACTATGGCATACAACTAGTTAATAGCACATACAACTAGTACACACAACTAGTATATACAAATAGTACATTGAATTAATACGAACAACTATTACTATAGCTAGTACAAAGAACTAATACATACAACTATTTCATACAACTGGTTACTACTACAGTCATCCGCTATGCACATCTAGTACATACAATGACTTACTAGTACATACAACTAGTACATACAAGTAGTACATACAACTAGTACATACAACTAGTTCATGCGACTAGTTCATGTGACTAGTCCATACAACTGGTACATAGAACTAATACATAGAATTTGTACATATAACCCGTACATATAACTAGTAAATACAACTAGTCCATGTAACCAGTAAATACAACTAGTACATACAAGTAGTACATACAACTAGTACATATAACTAGCTCATACAACTAGTTACTAGTACATACAACTATAACATACAACTATGTGCATAGAACTAGTATATACTGCTAGTACATAAAATTAGTACATATAACTACTACATCCAACTACTTACTAGTACATACAACTAGTACTTGGCGAAACCTAACACTAAACTTTTGTATGGTTTCCTAGTTTCCACTCCTTAATTCAACCTATCTCCCAGCCTACAAGAATCTCTGAATCTTCCAATTCTTTCATTGACCTCTTCCTTACCACGCCCGATGTCCCAATCTCCAAATCAATGATACTTGACTGTGTTATCTCCAATCATCTTCCTATCCTTCTAGATCTTGCCCTTCCTGTCACTAAACCTGCTCGATGTTCAATCATTTAAGCATTTCTCTGAAGCTGATTTTGTTGATGATCTCTGGTCTAGTATATGGAACTAGTATATACAACTAGAACATACAACTAGTAAATACAACTAGTACATACAACTAATAACTACTACTAGTAAATATAATAAGTACATGTAACCATTTCACACGTCTAATACATAAAAGTAGTACATATACCTGCATACAACTAGTACATACAAATAGTACAACAAATTAGTACATACAGATAGTTACTAGTACATACAACTAGTATATCTAACTAGTACATACAACTAGATACTAGCCCATACTACTAGTTACTAGCACATACAACTAGTCCCTACAACTAGTACATAAAACTAGTCACTTCAACTACTAAATATAACTGGTATATATATTTAGTACATATAACTACATACATCTAGTACATACAGTTGGTATATACAAGTAGTAAATACAGATTGTTACTAGTACATTCAAATAGTACATTAAACTACTATATACAAATAGTAAATATAACTATGGCATACAACTAGTTAATAGCACATACAACTAGTACACACAACTAGTATATACAAATAGTACATTGAATTAATACGAACAACTATTACTATAGCTAGTACAAAGAACTAATACATACAACTATTTCATACAACTGGTTACTACTACAGTCATCCGCTATGCACATCTAGTACATACAATGACTTACTAGTACATACAACTAGTACATACAAGTAGTACATACAACTAGTACATACAACTAGTTCATGCGACTAGTTCATGTGACTAGTCCATACAACTGGTACATAGAACTAATACATAGAATTTGTACATATAACCCGTACATATAACTAGTAAATACAACTAGTCCATGTAACCAGTAAATACAACTAGTACATACAAGTAGTACATACAACTAGTACATATAACTAGCTCATACAACTAGTTACTAGTACATACAACTAGTACATACAACTAGTATATACAACTAGTACATAGAACTATCACCTAGAACTAGTATATACAACTAGTACATAGATCTATTACCTAGAACTAGTATATACAACTAGTACATAAAACTAGTAAATACAGATTGTTTCTAGTACATACAACTAGTACATACAAGTAGTAAATACCACTAGTACATATAACTAGTAAATACAACTAGTACATACAACTAGTACATATAACTTGTACAAATACTAGTTATTAGTACATACAACTAGGACTTCAACTGGTACATACAACTAGTAAATATAAATAGTACATACAACAATTACGCACAACTAGAACATACAAGTAGAACGTATACCTATATACCTCTAGTACATACTTCTAGTGCCTACAATTAGTACATACAGATAGTTACTAATACATAGAACTAGTACATAGAACTAGTACATAGAATTAGTACATAGAACTAGTACATAGAACTAGTACATAGAACTAGTAGGTACAACTAGTACATAATAACTAGTACATACAACTAGTACATATAACTATATACAACTAGCCTGCTAGTACATACAACTAAGACATACAGATAGTTTCTTGTACATACAACTAGTACTAACACTAAGGCATAGAGCTAGTACATATACCCAGTACATATGACCAGTACATATAACTAGTACATATAACTAATACATCCAACTGGTGTATGCAACCAGTACTTATACATATAACTAGTACTTATATATAGTACATAAAACTAGAACATACTACTAGTACATAGAACTAGTTTATACATGCAACTAATATATATAACAAGTACATAAAACTATTACATACGATCAGAACATACAACTAGCACAAATGTAGTACCTAAAATTACAACAAATAATTACAACATGCAACCACTACTTACAATTGAGTAAATACAACTAGAACCTCCAACTAGTAAATACAACAAATGCTAGTACATACAACTAGAACAAGCAACTATTAGTGTGTACTTACAACTAGTACATACAACTGCATTGTACATTTAAATAGTACATTCAATGAGTACAAACAACTAGTATATACAACTAGTACATACGACTAGTACATACAACTAGTAAATACAACTAGAACTACAACTAGTCCATAGACCTAGTACATATAACGAGTACATATAACTAGTACATACAATTATTATATTTAACCAATACATATACATATAACTAGTTCATATAAATAGTACATAAACTAGAACAACTACCAGTACATACAACTAGTACAAACAACTAGTCCTACAACTAGGACATAAAAGTAGTACATACAACTAGGACATACAGATAGTTACTAATAAAAGCAACTAGTACATACAATTGTTACAACTAATAACTACAACTAGTACAAATAACTAGAACACACCACTATTACACACAATTAGTACATACAATTAGTACATATAATTAGAACCTAAAAGTTAGTATATACAAATAGTACAAATAAGTATACATAGAACAATTGCACACAACTAGTACATACAAGTAGTACATACAAGTAGTACATACAACTAGTATATACAACTAGTAACTACAACTGGTAAATACAACTAGTACATACAACTAGGACATACAAGTATTAAATGCAGAGTGTTACTAGTACATACAACTAGTTTGTACAACTAGTACATACAACTACTACATATAACTGGCACATTCAACTAGTTACTAGTACATACAACTAGTACATGCAGATATAGAAGATATAACTAGTACATAGGACTAATATATAGAACTAGTATATACAACTAGTATATCTAACTAGTACATACAACGAGTACATACAACTAGTCCCCACAACTAGTAACTACAATTAGTAAATATAACTAGAATATATATTTAGTATATATAACTACATAAAACTAGTTCATACAACTAGTATATACAAGTAGTAAATACAGTTTGTTACTAGTACATTCAACTAGTACATAAAGCTATTATATACAAATAGTACATATAACTACTGTTTATAACTAGTTACTACTACATCCAACTAGTACATACAACTAGAATATACAAATAGTGCATTCAATTAGTACGTACAACTATTACTATAACTAGTACATACAACTAGTACATATAACATGTACATACAACTAGTACTTACAAGTAGTATATACAACTAATTACTAGTAAATTCAACCTTTACATACAAGTATAATAAACAATTAGTACATACAACTAGTACATACAGCTAGTACATACAATGAGTACATATAACTAGTACATACAACTAGTTACTACTACACACAAATAGAACACACAACTACTCCATACAACTAGTACTAACAACTAGTACAATAAGTCTTACATAGAACTAGTTCATTTAGCCTGTACATATAACTTGTATATACAACTAGTACATACAACTAATACATACAACTAGGGCATACAAATAGTACACACAGATGGCTAATAGTACAAACAAATAGTACATACAACTAGTACATGCAACTAATACATCTAACTAGTACATACAACTAGTACATTCAAGTATTAAATACTTATTGTTACTAATACATACAACTACTTCATACACCTATTAAATACCACTAGTACATATAACTAGTCCATTCAACTAGTTACTAGTACATACAACTATTACAACTAGTACATAGAAATAGTACATAGAAATGGTATATACAACTAGTGTATACAACTAGTAAATACCACTAGTACATATAACTAGTCCATTCAACCAGTTAGTAGTACATGCAACTACTCTCTACAACTAGGACATGCAACTAACTAGTACATACAACTACTACATAAAACTAGTATATCTAACTAGTACATACAACTAGTTACTATTATAAACAACTAGTAGATACAACTAGTATATCTAACTAGTACATACAACTAGGTACTAGTGCATACAACTAGTACATACAACAACTAGCTCTTACAACTTGTACATATAACTAGTACATACAATTAATACATACAACTAGTTACTAGTACATACAACTAGTACATACAACTAGTAACTACAACTAGTAAATATAAGTAGTACATAGAACTGGTACATATAACTAGTATATATAACTTGCTCTTACAACTTGTACATACAATTAGTACATACAAGTATTAAATACAGATTGTTACTAGTAGTACATACAGCTAGTATATCTAACTATTATATACAACTAGTTACTAGTTCATACAACTAGTACATACGACTAGTTCCTACAACTAGTACACACAACGAGTACGTACAACTAACAACATACAACTGGTTACTAGTATATACATACAACTACTAAATGCAACTAGTGCATACAACTAGTTCTATAAGTAGTAGTACTAGAACAAGTACATATAACCAGTACAAATACCTTGCAAAGACAAATTGTACATACAAATAGTACATACAATTAGTAAATACAGATTGTTACTAGTAATACATACAACTAGAGAATACAGCTAGTACATAGAACTAGTACACATACAACTAGGACATAAAATTAGTACATAAAACTAGTACATATACTTAGTACATCCAACAATTACACACAACTACTACATACAACTAGTATATTCAACTAGTAAATTCAGATTGTTACTAATACATACAATTAATACATACAACTAGTACATACAGCTAGTACATACAATTAGTGCATATAACTAGCACATACAACTACTAACTAGAACATATATACAACTAGTAGATACAACTAGTACATAAACCTAGTACATAAACCTAGTACACAGATCTAGAATGGAATCTTCTAAATTCGCCGAACTTATCTTTGTAAAGGTTTATCTTGCGACTTTGGGAGTGTCTAGAAACAAAGTTTAGTGAACTCTTCTTTCTGCCAATGAATCTTTACAAAGATACATAGATCTAGTACATATAACTACTACATATATCTATACATTAGTACATAAATCTAGTACAAACAACTTGTACATACGACCAGTAACTACAACTAGTATATGTAACTAGTACATACAGAAATTCACACCACTAGTATATACAAGTAGTACATACAATCAGTAACTATACTTAGTAAATGTAACTAGTACATAGCAGTGGTACACATACCTACATAAAACTAGATCAAACAAATACTACTTACGACTAGTACATACGACTAGTACATACAACTAGTACATGGAGCTAGTACATAAAATTAGTATAAACAACTAGTACATTCAACTATGCCATGTAATTACCTACTAGTACATACATCTAGTACATACAATCAGGGAGTACGGGAGTACTCCCTTTGTAGGGATGACACGGTTTTTTCGTTTTCCCCATACATTGGTATAGGAGCGAAATCCCGAAATATGCCGAAAATCGACAAAACATGGCTATGTATAGCTAAATATACAATATACATACTCTAAATAGACCTTAAAAGCAAGCGAATATGTCCTGCTGGCGAAATAATAAACTTTAAAAATTCCCATTTTCGTCTTCTTCATATTCTTCTTCTTCTTTTTCTTCTTATTCTTCGTCAGCCATAACTAAAAAACTATATAAGCTTTTGGACTAATTGTTACACGAAACTACTGCAAATTTTCCGAGCTGTATTCTTTTGTAGAAGCGAGAGCGATAACGCTATTATTGAGCATGGCGGTTTTCATGACCCTAGAGTCAAGGCCTCAATAGAGTCGCCATTTTAATGACGTCATAATCAGTCGAAGATTGCGAAACCAAAATGATTTTAATTATATGAATCTAATTCCTAGCCCATGCTCCATAAAAAGTACAGAAACTAGAAATATTAAAAATTTTCTACAAAAATAGTGAAGATGTAGGGATGGCATAAAAAGTAGAGAAACAAGAAAGGGATGTTACACAGTGAAGCATTAGCTATACATGATTCCTACAAGCAAGGGTGTTGTATGATTCATGCACAGCTAATGCTTCACTGTGTAACATCCCTTTCTTGTTTCTCTATTTTTTATGCCATCCCTACATCTTCACTATTTTTGTAGAAAATTTTTAATATTTCTAGTTAGTATATACAACTAGTACATATGACTAGTACATACAACAATTATATATTCACAATTAGCACATACAACTAGTACATATAACTACAAACAACTAGTTAATACAACTAGTACATGCAAGTACTTACTAGTACGTACAACTAGTACATAAATTTAGTACATTCAACTAGTACATATAAGTAGTACATACAACTAGTACACATAACTAGTACATGTCCACCACTAAATACAGATTGATACTAGAATATACAATTAGTACGTACAATAATACAAAGAGTTAGTAAATACAGATTGTTACTAGTACTTTCATCTAGTACATACAATTAGTACATACACCTAGTACATACAACTAGTACATACAACTAGTACATATAACTAGTACATGCAATTACTTACTAGTACATACAACTAGTACATAGAAGTAATACTTATAACTAGTCCATACAACAATTACACACAACTGGTACATACAACTAGTAAATATACCTGCTTACAACTAGTATATACAACTAATAAATACAGATAGTTACTAGTACATACATTTAGTTAATACAATTACTTCATACAACTAGTACGTATAACTAACACATGCAACTAGAAAATACAGATTGTTACGAGTACATACAATTAGTGCATACAACTAGTAACTACAACTAGTAAATATAATTAGTATATACACAAATTTCGCACAACTAGTACAAACAAGTAGTACATAAAACTACATAAAACTAGTTCAAACAACCAGTACATATAACTAGTAAACACAACTAGTACATGCAGCTAGTACATATAACTAGTACATATAACTAGTACATACAACTACTAAATAAAACTTATAAAGAACTAGTACTTTCAACTAGTACATAAAACAAGTACACAGAACTAGTACATAGAACTAGTTCATTTATCTAGTTACTAGCACTTACAACTAGTACATGCAACTAGTCCATACAACTAGTACATACAACTAGTAACTACAACTAGTATATATAACTTGTACATACACAAATTTCGTACAACTAGTGCACACATGTAGTACATATAACTACATACAGCTAGTTCAAACAACTAGTACATACAACTAGTAACTAGTACATACACAAATTTCGCACAATTAGTACAAACAAGTAGTACATAAAACTACATAAAACTAGTTCAAACAACTAGTACATACAACTAGTAACTAGTACATACACAAATTTCGCACAACTAGTACAAACAAGTAGTACATAAAACTACATAAAACTAGTTCAAACAACTAGTACATACAACTAGTAAATACAACTAGTACATACAGCTAGTACATATAACTAGTACATATAACTAGTACATACAACTACTAACTAGAACTTATAAAGAACTAGTACTTTCAACTAGTACATAAAACAAGTACACAGAACTAGTACATAGAACTAGTGCAATTATCTAGTTACTAGCACGTACAACTAGTACATACAACTACTACATACAACTAGTACATACAACTAGTAACTACAACTAGTATATATAACTAGGACATAAACAATTACACACAACTAGTGCACACATGTAGTACATATAACTACATACAGCTAGTTCAAACAACTAGTACATAGAACTAGTAAATACAATTAGTACATACACCTAGTACATAAAACTAGTAAATATAACTACGCTAGTGGAACATGTCCATACTTCCGGAAAGTTTCGATAAAAGTCGCTAACTAACACTCTTTTTTAATTTATTCTATTTTACTTTAGAAACATCGTATCACTAAACAAGTAATGTAGAATTGAAGCGCTATTCTTTCTTAATATCTTGGCTACAAGAGCGTCACGATTGCAGTCTTAAAGGAGAACGTAAGCGGCCGTAAGTGATAGGTGCCAAATCCCCAAAATGTTTTATTAGATCGTGGAAAATACGAATATAGAATAAATGGTGACACCAATCTATGAAGGATAATGATATCTAACGATGGTATGTATATTCCTTTTAAATTCCCTTTAGTTTTTGAATTATAATTGAAAACGTATTTTCGTACCTTTATCAGGCGCCTCTAGTACTTAATATCTCAGTTAAACAAGGGAATATTCCAGGAGTATACATGCAACTTTTAGGCTGTTACTCACTGAAGAGATTGATGTCAAAAAATGGTTAGATATACAATTCTCCACTGTCTAATAATCGGTTCGTTTTCCATTTGTCTCTTCTCCTTCGAGTAATGGTATTGTCACGTGATTGTCAGCCAAAATTAGTAGTATAGTTGAGCCATCATAAAATGACGTCTTATGACGTTTAACAGGCACCCAAATATTTGGTACAAACATTAGACTTCCGAAGTTGATATGTCAAGTAAGGCTTCTCGGTAGCGATACAGTTTCTTTGATCGGAGTTTTTTGTTGTTGTAAGAGGTAAGTGGAAACCGTAAGCATAATGCATGTCTACTAATATCTACGTAATTATCAATGGCGAAAATGTATGAGCAATTAATGAAGTATAATCAAAAGAAAATAGAACGTTTCGGTCACGTAAGCCTTAATTCCTCAGCTATTATAATACGGCTTATGTGACAGAAATGTTCTATTCTTTTTGATTATTGACGTAGTATAATCAAAAGAAAAACGTTCTATTCTTCCTTTGATTATTAACGTAGTATAATCAAAAGAAAAATAGAAGGTTTCGGTCACGTAGGCCTTTTTTGGCCTTCCTCCGTCGTTGGCCTTCCTCCACTATACTATATAATTTGCTCATAAGTTTTCACAATTGATAATTTAACATGGTAACGACTAGTGATGGCTCGTGACGTTTCAGTGGCTTGTGCTTCGGTTCACGCGCAAGTCACATGCTAGAGACACTTCCGCCTGGAATGTGACACCTCTGAAAGCGCTAATAACACGATTTACAAAATGGGAAATTTGTGGACATGTTACACATGCGTAGTACATACAATTACTTACTAGTACATACAACTAGTTCATACAACTACTTACTAGTACATACAACTAGTACATATAATTATAACCCACAAATAGTACATATAACTAGTACATACAAATAGTAGATACAACATTTACACGCTACTTGTACATACAACTAGGCCATATAACTATATACAACTAGTACATACAATTAGTAAATACAGATTGTTACTAGTAGATACACCAAGAACATAGAACTAGTACAAACAACTAGTACATACAACTTATACATGCAACTTCTAAATACAGATTGATACTAGAACATGTAACTAATACAAAGAGCTAGTAGATACATATTGTTACTAGTACCTACAACTAGTGCATTCAACTGGTACATACAACAAGTACATATTAATAGTACATATAACTGCTATATACAACTATTACATACAACTAGTAACTACAACTAATGTATATAACTAGTACATACAGAAATTACCCACAACTAGTACAAACCAGTAGTGCATATAACTACATACAACTAGTTCAAACAACTACTGCTTACGACTAGTACATACAACTACTACGTACAGCTAGTACATAAAATTAGTACATACAACTAATACATACCACTAGTACATACAACTACTTACTAGTATATACAACTAATTACTAGTACACACAACTACTACATATAACTAACACATATAATTAGTACATGTAACTAGTACATATAACTAGTACATATATTGCATTTCAGTCAAAGCTTCCACTTTTTAAAACCTGTATAAATATTATTCAGTAATGAACCGCTATGAAATAAATACGTACATATAGGTTTTTCATACTGTAGATTCCGAATCTGATATTAAATTTTTAAAACGATTGTTCTAAAGCACAGTTTCGATATAAGCCAATCATATGGCTTGTTGGCTGTGACATCAGGATGCGTTACTATGGTTTCCTATGACGTTTAACCACAGAATCCGTATAAGTCCGTCCTACTAATAGATAACAACGCCCATCGCCGCGAAGATTCATTTTATTCATTTTATTCGTTTGTTCTTTCAGTCGATTATTCTAAGGCTTTATCATGCCTAAAAGGAAGTCAAGAGTTAGTATTATGAAGAATAAAATGGATAGGTTGCGAAATCTGAAAAGATTCAAGCCCAATGAAGAAGAAGTCGATGAAAATGTTCAATCTTCTTCACGGCAACTTCCCAACAAGCCTTTATTAGTAGTCAATTCGCCACAAGTCAGCGTCAGTGAAAGCCTAAGTGATCAATACTCTGCCAATGAAGAGACAGAAGAAGAAGAAGAAATGATTGAAGCGATCACTGGTACAAATCAGTCAGAAGCTGAAAATCCTAGTGAAGATGAAGACGGCGATGTTAGGCATGTTTTCATATGGAATACTGGGATAGAGAAACGTATTATGCTTTAAACTAGAGCATTTATTTAAGTATCTAAAGTTTAACTAAAGCTTTGTTCGTTTAGATTTCTACTTTAAATGAATATTATGCACTCTTTGTTTATAAACATTAACGTAATAGCCATCATTTGGCCTTTCTTACCTATTTACACACTTAGAGCATACCTAAAAGTCTTATAATTAGACTAAATGTGCTCTGTTTGCGTTCTAAAGGTATTCAAAGGTAATTTCAACCATTATTAAATTTTAATTACTTGGTTTTTCCAGCTTTCAATTCACAACTGAGGAGGCATTAGTAAATTATAAGGATTGGGTAAGGGATCAGGCTGGTGAAGTACAAAAGATGGTAGGGTTAATAGTAGTAGATGCCCTAAGGAAGGAGGGTAAGGGTACAGTACAAGCTTGTAGGCAGACAGAGTCTTTAGTAGGCATATCAGAGCGATCATTAAGAAAATGGAGGAAATCATATTATGCTAGAGGGGCAATAGCCATTAGTAAGAGAGGTGGTATTCAAAAAAATCCGTTACTGATAGATGAAAATTTAAAGGAGGAAGTTATTGAATGGCTGCGGAAGGAAACTAGTAGGAAAAACAATAAATTAACAGTTAGTGCCTTTTGTAGGTGGATAAACAATACCCTTATTCCTAAGTCCAGCATGCCAGCCAACTACCCAAAGGAAATATCTAGAGTCACTGCTTGGAGATGGATGCACTCACTAGGTTTTTGCTATGTTAAGTATACCAAGGGATATGTAGATGGTCATGAAAGGGAGGATGTAGTTAAGGATAGGAGATTATTTCTAGAAAAGATGAAAATACTAGAATCAACACATCTGCCACCACCACCTTGCTCAGATGGTGTTCATCCATACACCATAGGTACAAATAATGCATCTAGGCATCTAGTTACAATTTATCATGATGAGTCAGCATTTCATGCAAATGAAGGGAGAACTAGTGGGTAGACAGCGAAGGGAAAGCAGCCTTTATTGCCTAAGGGAAAGGGGAGGGGTTTAATGGTTAGCAACTTTATTGAAGAACATGGAGGCTTTTTACAATTAACAGATGAAGAGGTAGAAGATGCTAAACGAATTTATAGTAATCCTAATTTTCCACAGTATGGTATAGAAATTTTGCACAAAGGAGCAGAGAATGAGGGATACTGGACTAGTGAACTATTCGTTAAACATGTAAAGAAAGTAGCCAAAATTGCATCATACAAGTATCCAGTAGATAGATTTAGCATATTATGGATTTTTGATCAAAGTAGTAATCATAGGGCATATAGTGATGATGCATTAGTAGCAAGTAGGATGAATGTAAATGATGGAGGCAAGCAACCAAAAATGAGGACAACAACATGGAATGGCAGGGAGCAGGTTATGGTTAACAGAATGGGACAAGCAAAGGGATTACGAACAGTATTGATAGAAAGAGGTGTGACTGCAGCTACGGATATGACAAAGAAAGAAATGATGGATATATTAGGTAAACATGAAGATTTCAAAAATGAAAAATCTCAAATTGAAAGAATTTTGCAGGCATTAGGTCACAGAGTACTATTTTTACCAAAATTTCATCCAGAACTTAATCCAATAGAGAGGGTATGGGGTAAAGCCAAGGTTTATGCAAAGGATAAGTGTGATTACACATTCAATGGACTGAAAAACGTAATTATACCAGCTTTTAATAGTGTAAGTACAGATGACATTAGAAAATTCTTTAGGAAATCCCGCGATTATGCACATGCATACAGAGAAGGCTCTACAGCATTAGAAGCAGACAGTAAAATTAAAGAGTACAAAAGTCACAGAAGAGTTCCAGAAACAGAAAGTAGATAAGATGTTTGATTTTACTGACTTAATATAATACCATACACCTCACATTTTTGATTTCCAGTGTATTTCATTATATTGTTTACATTGTGGTTTCAATTATGCAAATTAGGTAAAATATAAAAGTTAATAACTCCTTCCTAGAACCATTTATGGAAAAAATCCTCTTTACAAATTTAGATAAATCATTCTAGTTTAGAATGCTAGCAAAATGTACTTCCTAGAAGGTTTCCCCACAAACTAGATAGAAAATGAATATTTGTACCATTAAAAATTTCCAACTGATATTTCTCAAAAATAAAGAAGTATATTACAAAAAGCCTCTTTATAAAGTTTAAAAATTATCTTAAATATATGTTACATTAAACAAAGTAAAAAAATTTCAAACAACCTAGGAGGAGATTGAAGAAAAGCATCTTTTTACCTTATTTGGAAATCGGGGGCAATTACGCAAGCCCATGGTTACCATGGTAACACAATTGTCTCGCTATTCCAAAACTACATGACTTAGCTACATTCTGTCCAAGTTTCAAAGGACTTTACCAAATTTGAATTTAAGCTTATCAAAGCTTAAGAGGTAAAACATTCAAAAAGTGGAAGCTTTGACTGAAACGCACTATACAACAATTACCTACAATTAGTACAAACAACTAGTATATACAACTACACACAACTAATATATACAATTTGCAAATACAAATTGTTACTAGTGCATACACCTAGTACCTACAACTTGTACAAACAACTAGTACATATAACTAGTACATGCAACTACTAAATACAGTTTCACACTAGAACATACAACTAGTACAAAGAGCTTATAAATACATATTGTTACTAGTAGTTACACATAGTACATACAAATAGTACATACAATTGCTTACTAGTACATACAACTTGTACATACAATTAGTACATACCACTTTTACATATAACTAGTACGTGCAACAAGTAAAAACAGTTTTTTACTAGTGCATACAATTAGGACCTACAACTAGAACATTCAGCTGGTACATACAACTAGTACATATAACTAGTACATAAAACTACTAACTAGAACATATATACAACTTGTAAATACAACTAGTACATACAACAAGTCCAAACAACTATTTCATACATCTAATACATACACCTATTACATAAACCCAGTACATTAAACTAGTACATATATCTAGTTACTAGGTCATACAACTAGTATTTACAACTAGTACATACAATAGTAACTACAACTATTAAATATAACTAGTACATTCAAACTTTTTACACAACTTGTACATACAAGCAGTACATATAACTACATACAACTAGTTCGAACAATTAGTTCATAAAACTAGTAAATACAGATTGTTACTAGAACATACAGCTAGTAAATACAACTAGTACATGCATCTTTATACTTACTGGTACATACAACTAGTATATATAACTACATACAATAAGTACATACAATTAGTACATTCAACTACTAAATACAGATTGTTAATAGTATATACACCTAAAACATACCACTAGTACATACAACTAGTAACTATAACTAGTAAATATAACTATATAGTATATACAAAAATTACAGACAACTAGTACATACAAGTAGTACATGTAACTACACACAACTAATTGAAACAACTAGTACATAAAACTAGTACATACAAATAGTATATAGAGCTAGTGCATAAAACTAGTAAATACAACTAGTACATACAAATAGGACATATAACTAGTACATATAACAATTACACACAACTAGTCCATTCTGCTACTACATATAACTACATACAACTAGTTCACAGTACTAGTACATACAACTAGTTAATACTGATTGTTATAAGAACATACATATAGTAAATACAACAAGTACATGCAACTGTATACTTACTAGTACACACAACTAATACATACACTTAGTACATACAACGAGTAGTAGTTACCACAATTACAGACAACTAGTACACACAACTAGTACATAGAACTACATACAACTAGTACATACAATGAGTACATTAAACTAGTACATATAACTAGTACATATAAAAACATACAACTAGGACATACAACTAGTACATACAACTATTACTTATAACTAGTACATACAACTACTTCCTAGTACATACAACTAGTACATACAACTAGTACCTACAATTAAAAATACATCTAGATACTACCACATACAACTAGTACAAACAACTAGTATATAAAACTAGTACTTACAACTAGAAAATATAACTAGTACATACAAACATTACACACAACTAGTATATACAATTAATACTACAACTAAGTCATAGAACTAGTACATATAACCAGTACATATAACTAGTACATACAAATAGTACATACAAATAGTACATACAAGAAGTATATACAACCAGTTACTATTACATACAAATAGTACATACAAGAAGTATATACAACCAGTTACTATTACATAGAACTAGTACATTAAAATAGCAACTACAACCAGTAAGTATAATTAGTAGATACAAAAATTACATACAAGTAATATTTACAACTAGTTCATACAACTAGCAATTACAACTAGTAACTAGTACCTACAACTAGTACATACAACTAGTATATACACACAACAATTACATATTGCTAGTACATTCACCTAGTACATACAACTAGTACATACAACTAGTACATACAACTAGTACCCACAACTAGTACATATTGCTAGTACATTCACCTAGTACATACAACTAGTACATATAACTAGTACATGCAACTATTTACTAGTATTTTAAACTAGAAAATACAATTAGTACAAACAGCTAGTACGTATAACAAGTACATCCAACAATTACTTAGAACTAGAACATACAACTAGAACATACAACTAGGACATACAATTAGTACATATATCTAGTTACCATTACCTTCAACTAGTACATAAAACTACTAACTACAACTAGTAAATTTAACTAGTATAAAAAATTACAGACAACTAGTACGTACAAGTAGCATCTATAACTACAAACAACTAGTACATACAGCTACTACATACAAATAGTAAATATTACTTGTACATACATCTAGTATATAAAACTAGTACATAAAAGTAATACATAGAACTAGTACATTCAACTAGTACATACAATTAGTTACAAGTACGTATAACTAGTACATACAACTAGTACATATAATTAGTACATACAGCTAGTACATACAACTAGTACATATAAGTAGTAGATACAATAATTATATACACACAACTAGTACCTACAACTAGAACATACAACTTCTGACTAGTACATACCACTAGTATATATAATTAGTACATACAACTAGTACATATAACCAGTACCTACATCAATTACACACAACTAGTACATACAACTAGTACATAAAACTGCATGAAACTAGTACTTACAATTAGTAAATACAGATTGTTACTAGTACATACACCTAGTACATACAGCAAGTACATACAATTAGTACATATACCTAGTATATGCAACTATTAAATACACATTGTTACTAGTACATACAATTAGTACACACAACTAATACACACAGCTAG
The DNA here is from genome assembly GCA_947172415.1 of Chondrosia reniformis. Taxonomy (NCBI): domain Eukaryota; kingdom Metazoa; phylum Porifera; class Demospongiae; order Chondrillida; family Chondrillidae; genus Chondrosia; species Chondrosia reniformis. The sequence goes on along the minus strand of OX359199.1, from coordinate 3,156,734 downwards.
TACATACAACTAGAACATATATCGAGCACATACAACAACTAACTAGACCATAGATACATCTAGCGCATGTGTAACATGTCTACAAATTTCCGATTTTTGTAAATTGCCATATTAGCGTTTTAAGAGGTGTCACATCCCAGGCGGATGTGTCTCTAGCATGAGACCTGCGTGTGAAGCGGAGCACCAGCCACTGAAACGTCACGAGTCATCACTAGTCATTACCATGTTAAATTATCAATTGTGAAAACTTATAAGCAATTTATATAGTATAGTGGAGGAAGGCCAGCTCCAAAGGAAGGCCAATAAAGGCCTACGTGACCGAAACGTTCTATTTTCTTTTGATTATACTTCTCAATACATTTTCGCCATTGATAATTACATATATATTAGTAGACATGCAATATGCTTACGGTTTCCACTTACCTCTTACAACAACAAAAAACTCCGATCAAAGAAACTGTATCGCTACCGAGAAGCCTTACTTGATATATCAACTTCGGAAGTCTAATGTTTGTACCAAATATTTGGGTGCATATGCAATGTCATAAGACGTCATTGTATGATGGCTAAGCTATACTACTAATTTTGGCTGACAATCACATGACAATAACATTACTCGAAGGAGAAGAGACAAATGGAAAACGAATCGATTATTAGACAGTGGAGAATTGTATATCTAACCATTTTTTGACATCAATCTCTTCAGTGAGTAACAGCCTAAAAGTTGTATGTATACTCCTGGAATATTCCCTTGATTAACTGAGATATTAAGTACTAGAGGCGCCTGATAAAGGTACAAAAATACGTTTTCAATTATAATTCAAAAACTAAAGGGAATTTAAAAGGAGTATACATAAAATCGTTAGATATCATTATCCTTCATAGATTGGTGTCACCATTTATTATATATTCGTATTTTCCACTATCTAATAAAACATTTTCGGGGATTTGGCACCTATCACTTACGGCTGCTTATGTTGTCCTTTAAGCATGCAATCGTGACGCTCTTGTAGCCAAAATATTAAGAAAGAATTCAATTCAATATAATTTGTTAAGTGATATGATGTTTCTAAAGTAAAATAGAATAATTTTAAAAAGAGTGTTAGTTAGTGACTTTTATCAAAAATTTCCGGAAGTGTGGACATGTTCCACTAACGAGTACATTCAGCTAGTACATACAACAAGTATATATAACTAGTACATATAACTAGTACATAAAACTAGTAACTACAACTAAAACATACATCTAGATATACTAGTACATACAAATAGTACAAACAACTAGTACATAAAACTAGTAACTACAACTAGTAAATATAACTAGTAGATACAAAATTACAAACAACTAGTAAATACAACTAGTACATATAACTATAACATGGAATTATTAAACCCAGATTGTTACTAGTACATACAACTAGAACATACAACTAGTACGTACAACTAATAACTACAACTAGTAACTACAACTAGTAAATATAACTAGTACATACACAAATTTCACACAACTACTACATATAAGTAGTACATATAACTCCATACAACTAGTTCAAACAACTAGTATATACAATTAGAACATACAACTAGTACAAACAGCTAGTACATACAATTAGTACATATAACTAGTACATACGACTACTAAATACAGATTGATACTAGAACATATAACTAGTACATAGAGTTAGTAAATATATATTGTTTCGGGTACTTAAACCTAGTATATACAACTAGTACATAAAACTAGTACATATATTGAGTTACTAGTACATACAACTAGTACATACAGCTAGAACATACAACTAGTACATATAACTAGTACATACAACTAGTACATACAACTATTACATACAACTAGTACATAGAACTAGTACATAGAAGTAGTACATATATTTAGTTACTAGTGCATACAACCAGTACATAGAACTAGTACATACAACTAGTAACTACACTACTTACTAGTACATAGAACTAGTACATACAACTACTTACTAGAACATACAACTACTACATATAATTAGTACACACAACTAATACATATAATTAGTACATACAACAATTACATACAAGTAGTACATACAACTAGTACATATAACTAGAACATGCAACTACTAAATACAGATTTATACTAGAACATACAATTAGTACAAAGAGCTAGTAAATACATATTGTTACTAGTACACACACCTAGTTCATACAACTGGTACATACAGCTATTACATATAACTAGTACATGCAACTACTTACTTGTACATACAACTAGTACAAACAATTGGTACATCCAACGTTTACATATAACTAGTTCACCCAACAATTAGACACAAATAGTGCATCCAACTCGTGTATATAATAACATACAACTTTTACACACAACTAATAAATACAGTTTGTTACATACATTTACTACATACAATTACTACATACAACTAGCACATGTAACTAGTACATGCTATTAGTGAATACAACTAGTACATGCAGCTAGTACTTACAACTAGTACATATAACTAGTACATACAACTACTAACTAGAACCTATAAACAACTAGCATATAAATACAACTAGTACATTCAACAAGGACATATAACTATTACATAAACCTAGTACATACAACTAGTACATACAACTAGTACATAGAACTAGTACATAGAACTAGTACATTTATCTAGTTCCTAGTACATACAACTACTACATACAACTAGTAACTACAAATAGTAAATACAACTAGTACATACAGCTAGTACATAAAACTATCACATAGAACTAGTACAAACAACTAATACATACAACTATTTACCAGTACATACAACTAGTATATAGAAATAGTACATATAACTACATACAACTAGTACATACATCTAGTACATATAACTACATACAACTAGTTCATAGGACTAGTACACACAACTAGTTAATACTGATAGTTACTAGAACATACACCTAGTAAATACAACAAGTACAAAAAACTAGTACAAATAACTAGTAAATGCAACTACTAATTACAGATTGATATTAGAACATACAACTAGTACAAAGAGGTAGTAAATACCGAATGTTACTAGTACTTACACCTAGTACATACAGTTAGAACATACAAAAAGTACATATAACTAGTACATGCAACTATTTAATAGTACATACAACTAGTACATACAAATAGTACATACAATGTTTACATATAACTAGTTCATACAACAATTAGACAAAATTAGTACATACAACTAGTATATATAAATACACACAGCTAGCACATACAACTAGTACAAACAACTAGTAAACACAGATTGTTACTAGACTATACACCTAGTACATACAACTAATACATGCAACTACTTCGTAAATACAGATTGTTACTAGTACATACATTTAGTACATGCAACTAATACATACAGCTAGTACATACAACTAGTACATATAACTAGTACATACAACTACTAACTAGAACATACATACATCTAGTACATTCAACCAATACATACAACAAGAACAAATAACTAGTACATAAAACTAGTACATAAAACTAGTACATAGAACTAGTACATAGAACTAGTACATATTTCTAGTTACTAGTAAATACCACTACTACATACAGCTAGTACGCACAACTAGTACATATAACTAGTACATACAACTACTAACTAGAACATATATACATCTAGTACATTCAACTAGAACAAACAAGTACATACAACTAGTACATACAACTAGTACATACAATTATTACATACAACTAGTATATAGAACTATAGTACATAGAAGTAGTACATATATCTAGTTACTAGTGCATACAACCAGTACATACAACTAGTACATACACCTAGTAACTACAACTAGTAAATATAACTAGTACATACAAAAATTACACACAACTATTACAAACCAGTCGTACATATAACCACATACAACTAGTTCAAACAACTACTGCTTACGACTAGTACATACAACTACTCACTAGTACATACAACTAGTACATACAACTACTCACTAGTACATACAACTAGTACATACAACTACTTACTAGAATATACAACTATTACATATAATTAGTACACACAACCAATACATATAACTAGTACATACAACAATTACACACAACTAATACATATAACTAGTACATACAACAATTACACACAACTAGTACATATTACTACATGCAATTAGTTCATAGGACTAGTACATACAACTAGTTAATACTGATTGTTACTAGAACATACACCTAGTAAATTCAACAAGTACAAAAAACTAATACAAATAACTAGTACATGCAACTGCTTACTAGTACATTCAACTAGTACATACAATTATTACATACAACTAGTACATAGAACTATAGTACATAGAAGTAGTACATATATCTAGTTACTAGTGCATGCAACCAGTACATACAACTAGTACATACAACTAGTAACTACAACTAGTAAATATAACTAGTACATACAAAAATTACACACAACTATTACAAACCAGTCGTACATATAACCAAATACAACTAGTTCAAACAACTACTGCTTACGACTAGTACATATAACTAGTACATACAACTAGAACATACAACTACTCACTAGTACATAGAACTAGTACATACAACTACTCACTAGTACATACAACTAGTACATACAACTACTCACTAGTACACACAACTAGTACATACAACTACTTACTAGAATATACAACTATTACATATAATTAGTACACACAACCAATACATATAACTAGTACATACAACAATTACACACTCTAATACATATAACTAGTACATATTACTACATACAGTTAGTTCATAGGACTAGTACATACAACTAGTTAATACTGATTGTCACTAGAACATACACCTAGTAAATTCAACAAGTACAAAAAACTAATACAAATAACTAGTACATGCAACTACTTACTAGTACATTCAACTAGTACATACAATTATTACATACAACTAGTATAGATAACTAGTTCATACAACAATTACACACTACTAGTACATGCAACTAGTACAAATAATTACATTCGACTAGTACATACAATTAGTAAATACAGATTGTTACTATTACATACATCTTGTACATACAACTAGTTCAAACAACTAGAACGAATAACTAGTACATGCAACTGCTGAATACAGATTGATACTAGAATATACAACTAGTACAAGGAGCTAGTAAATAAATATTGTTACGAGTACCTACACCTAGAACATACAGCTAGTACATACAACTAGTACATATAACTAGTACATGCAACTACTTAATAGTACATACAACTAGTAGATACAATTAGTACATACAACTAGGACATATAACTAGTGCATACACAAATTTCACACAACTAATACAAACATGTAGTAAATATAACCACAGACAATCAGTTCTAATAACTAGTACATAAAACTACTACATGCAACTAGTACATACATCTTGTTATGAGAATATACAACTAGTAGATACAACTATTACATACATTTAGTAGTCAAATCAAGTCAAGTATCTTATTTAGACTGGGGAGGCCTTTAGCCAATGGCTACTATACTAGGCACCCAGTATTAAAAATGGGGGATGACAAAAATAGGGTAAGATGGGAATAAGAACATGAAGGGGTAAAGCTGGTCGAAAATAAAAGGCCTAATTGTCATGTACAAGAAATAACTAGGGTGATATAATACAGGAAATAATAAATACCAAATTTACAGGAAATGGGAGTGGATATAATACATAAAAAAATGAAAAAAAAAAATGAAAAAAAATTTAGTCAAATTAAGAACAATAATAGGTTAACTGTTTATAGAATTACCAGCAAGCACTGAGAACGTGGCCAGGGTTGAGGCTGTCTTTGCATCTGTTGGAAGTGATCTCCAGATGGAGGTGCCGCGGTAGGTGTAGGACTGTTTGCCCATGTTGGTTTTCACAGGAGGAAGTTTGAAGTCAGATACACTCCCTCTTGTGTGGTAGTGGTGGGTGGGGGGTTTAAATAGGTCTTTAAGATAAGGCGGGTGTATGCCCTTGACAGATTTGAAAACTTGCTGTGCCAAGTGGAGACGCCTTCTATGTTCCAAGGATGTAACCCCGAGCTGTTGTCTGGCGGCAGAGGCGGAGTCAGAGCGACTCTTGTGTAGAATGGTTTTGATGGCTAGATTGTGGAGACGCTCTAGTCTAGTTGATTCTTGGGATGTACATCGCTGCCACACAACATCACAGTAATCAAAGATAGGCATAATGTAGGATTTGTAGAATAAAATCCTCAAGGGTGTTGGAAGGAACCAAGATAGCCTCCGTAAGAGGTTGATCTGCCGAGAAGCTTTGGAAATGATAAAGTCAATATGGTCCTTCCAGGTCAGGGTGTCGTTAATTTGGATACCAAGAAATTTGTAGACTCGAACTTGCTTAATAGTGTGACCGTCCAAGGAGAGGTTAAGTGGTGGAAGATTAGTCTTACGACTAGAGTGGAGTAGCATGGAGTTGGTCTTCAGAGGGTTTAACTTGAGACCATTGGATTTCATCCAAAGATTAACAAGGTTTAGACAGTTCTGCGGGGTGTTGGTAATATTTGAGATATCATGGCCTGCAACGAATATAGTGGTGTCATCGGCAAATAGGACGGTGGTAGCGTCAGTGATGGTATCAGGTAAATCATTAATGAAAGCCGAGAAGAGGGAAGGGCCTAGGATGGATCCTTGGGGAACTCCTGAAGACAGAGGTCGAGAGGTAGAGGTGTGACCTTCCACATGAGTGGATTGGGAACGATTGGCTAGG